>CM037158.1:22380599-22500599 GCA_020921065.1 Vaccinium darrowii | reverse complement strand
AGGCAGTCATCAATGACTCCTTTCACACTAATGCATGAAATTAAGAAACTTGAACAACTCCAGGAGCAACTCGGAGAAGAAGCAAATCGAGCTCTAGAAGTACTTCAAAAGGAGGTGGCTTGTCATAAACAAGGTAACCAAAATGCTGCAGAAACCATTGCTAAGCTTCAAGCTGAGATAAGGGAAATGTGTGCAATCCGCCAAGCCCCAAAAGAAGTTGAAGTCGGAAATGTTATTTCTGTTAACAAGAGTGTAAGTGCAAACCTCAAGGAAGAAATAACCAGACTTCACTCGCAAGGAAGCAACATTGCAGATCTTGAGGAGCAGCTTGAAAATGTTCAGAAGTCCATAGACAAATTGGTAACATCTCTTCCTGCTGATCAGCAATCAAAGAGCGAATCAAAAAAGAAGAAGATGCTTCCTTTAGCTTCAAGTAATGGTGCCAACCGGCACAACTTCATACGATCACCCTGTTCACCTCTATCCTCAACTCATCAAGTGGTGGAGACTGAGATTGAAAATAGAGCCCCTGAAAATGGTGCCGTTATGCCTAGTGGAACTCCACAAGCATCTGAGAAAGATACACCTACAAGGAGTGAAGAAGGTGGAGATGCCTCATCAAAGGAAGGTACCCCATACAGGCGTTCGAGTTCAGTGAATATGAGGAAAATGCAAAAGATGTTCCAGAATGCAGCAGAGGAAAATGTAAGAAGCATTCGTGCTTATGTGACAGAACTTAAAGAACGCGTAGCAAAGTTGCAATACCAAAAGCAGCTACTTGTTTGCCAGGTAATATTGAGGTCTTTTGGCATATTATGACATATCTATGCCCTTTTTTAGCTCTACCAACGGATGTTTATTGCAAGTGCATAGAAACATGTATTATTTCTTCAAATTTTGTATCTCAAACTGCTATTTTCTGCATATTTGCTTCATCTGCATTTGTTACAAGGCGGAAACTAAGTTCATGTGCAAAGTTGCTTCATATTGATTTGTTATTGCTACCTATTTTTCATTTCAAAGAAGAGATTTTGTTTTTCATTTGTATCTCAAACTACTATTTTGAGTGTAAAATGTACATCATCAGAATGTGTTATTATATTATGCCTCCAGGTGCTTGAGTTGGAAGCAAATGAAGCAGCTGGATATGATATAGAGAGTGATGAAAACAGAACTGAGATCCAAGAGGAGTCACCAGCTGCATGGAATATGATTTTCAGGGAGCAGAGGCAGCAGATCATTGAGTTATGGGATTTGTGTCATGTTTCAATAATTCACAGGACACAGTTCTATTTGTTATTCAAGGGGGACCCAGCTGATCAGATTTACATGGAAGTAGAACTCCGGCGCTTGACTTGGTTGCAACAGCACTTGGCTGAACTCGGAAATGCAAGCCCAGCTCACTTTGGCGATGAGCCTACAATCTCGTTATCATCAAGGTTACTTCCTCTTAAGACAACATACTGAGATTTGGCTATGTTTTGCATTTTAAAACAACAATGTTACAAACACAGGATAGTCCATAGAAAATGAAACATGTGGTTCACGCCACACTAGCAAGGACGAAGCCAGAAATTTGATTTAAGGAAGGCCAGAATGCATACTTTCAAATAAAACATCATCTGGGGGTTGTACCATGTACATTATGGGAATACTCATGAAAGGCAAAATAGTATCCCCCCCCCCCCCAAAAAAAAAAAAAAAAATATATATATATATATATATATATATATATATATATATATATATATATATATATATATATATATATATTGCTGCTTTTGCACATGTAGAAGAGAAAACTAGTAATCAAGTAGATGGTTAATGCATAACTTGTCTCTGAACCATTGATTTAACCTTAACCTATATTTCTTGTAAGTTTTCTGTGTTCGTGACTCTTAAGGCATACCTTTGTAAACTAGCTAACATTTGTGCTCATTGTTCTTCCACGCAGTATTAGAGCACTGAAGCGTGAGAGGGAATTCCTTGCGAAGAGGTTAACCACACGTTTGACTGCTGAGGAGAGAGATGCATTATACATAAAATGGGAAATCCCACTAGATGGAAAGCAGAGGAGAATCCAGTTCATAAACAAGCTTTGGACAGATCCTCATGATCCAAAACATGTGCAGGAGAGTGCTGAGATAGTAGCAAAACTTGTAGGCTTTTGCGAAAGCGGAAATTTGTCAAAGGAGATGTTTGAGCTTAACTTTGTGCTTCCATCAGATAAAAGGACATGGCTTATGGGCTGGAACCAAATTTCAAACCTTCTTCATCTGTAAGAAACTGCCGTAAAATTTGTAAGTACATCACATTATATTTTCATGTCGTGCATGAAATGAATTTTGGAGTCTACCTCCGAAATTGTGTTCTTTGGTTTGCTCTGCCTGGGAGATGAACACACATTGTACGTCATGATTCGATGTTTCTGCCATTCTATCAATAAATTAATCTTTAATATTGTTTCGTTATCTATCCAAACGATTTTCTGTTTCAAACTCGTATCATGAGTCTTTCTAGTGCAAAAAGAAAAAACTTATCCGTTATGGCTCTTTACATGAACCAAACGGTGTTTTCCGTTTATAGAGTACTGCCTAATGCAAAAACATAAAACAGAATCATGAGCCTAGTCCCCAACAGAGTCGCCACAGTGAGCGAGAAGTCCCTTACTAAATGTTCGCTCATCGCAGCCTCATCAATTCCCATTATGCGAACAATAATCGATACAAAACTAGCGTCAGAGTTTCCATTTGGTTTAGTTTTTTGATAACTGGATGTCTGGGTTAGCTTGCGCGCAGCTTGACTAATTCCATAGTGGCCCCAAGAGATTGCCGCCTTGCCGGCAAGGGGAATTGAACCTCACATGGTTAAGTATGCTTTTTTTTTTTGGATGGGAGTTTTGACGGTCTGATGTCTGAACTAGCTTGCGCGTACCTCGCCTATTCTCTTCCTCGTCCGGCCGGTCAAATAATTAGGCGGTCACGGTAAATTAGGCTTTTGGTTGAGCACACTTGTTTTTGTCTTTATTTTGGGTCGCCTGTCCATGGTGCTTGAAAATTGGAATCCGCAATAGAATAGGGTAGAGAGTAACTGGAAAATGCAATTTGGATATTGTTTAAACGGCGCTTCCAAATTAGAAGAGAGTAACATGGGTCTCTCTGAGAAAATGTGTTAGCACTCTCTCTCTCTCTCTCTCTCTCTCTCTAAAAGTATGCTGGGGGGAGGAGCCGCCTCCCCCCCTCCCCCTTCCCCACCACGGCTCTACCTCCTAAACACCGGTGCCCCTTCCATCCTCCCATCGCTGTTTCGACATGCTTGGGTTTGTGGAGGCTCTGATTGAGGCGTTCTCCCATCACCGCCATGACGACCGCCACGTTTTGTGGCGGTTCTCCACATCCCCGATCCTCACTGCTATGCACTCTCCAATCAGCTCTCATTTATGTCGATATCTGTTCACACCTCGCACGGCAGACAAGCTCTCTCTGATTGACTCCCCATAGCGCCGACTGTGTTGCTCGGTCAGCTCTACTTTGAACCTGACCGATCGTCAGCTGGTATTCTCTTCCTCTGATTGCTGTTGGCTGCTTGGAACAAAAATAAAAGAAGAAGAAGGAAGGAAAAAACGAGGACCATTCAGTGATTTTAGGCTTTTCTGGGGTTTGATGTATTTAGGGCTGTGATTTGGGGGCTTAATGGTTTTTGGGTCTGTGTTTGGGGTTTGATAATAGTTGTAGATCGGGCGTGAGGTAACGGCGAGATCAGATTCCGGCAATCAACCATTTTCTACCTACTCCGTTCATCATACTGGGTATATATTTCATGTGCCCTTGTATTGCCTTGGTTTATTTTCTATTACCCGTGTTGTTAATTTTAATGGACAATAGCAAGGGAAGGTGTGTGTTGGCTTGGGTTCATTATGATATGGGCTGAGCTTCGGGGCCCTCCGCCGTCCAATAATGTGACATCCAACCCTCATATATTCTCTCTGCCATGTTTCTTTGTTGTTTGTCTTTGTGCATGCATGTTTCTTTGTTGTGTCGCTCAGCTTCACGATGTTGTGGGCTAGATGTTTAGTAGCGCTCCTTGGAAATTTTTGGAGCATTTCAGTGTGCCTTTGCGTAGTACTTTATTCATTCCTTATCCAATTCGATTTGTCTCTCCTTTTTCATTTCCCTTACCCGGTCGGATCAAATGTTTCACGATTGTACTTGAAGTTATGCCTTTTTGCACATTCCTTTATGCCCTTTTGTAGTACTTCTTTTTCTAAAATCCTTTTTTTCACTTCTGTTTCCTTCCGCGATTGGAACGGCCTCCCCCCTCTGGCTTCCCCTCCCCTCCCGTTCTGATCGTTTCACGACTATGGTTGAGGTAATGCTTTAATTTGCATTTCTGTATGCCCTTTCGTAGTACTTAATTTGTCTATTTTCAATTTTCCCTTCTAATTCCCCTTCCCCGTTTGGTCTGACTGTTTCATGATTGTGATTGAAGTGATGCTAAACGTGCATTTCTATGCCCTTTCTTAGTACTTCTTTTATCGAAATCAAAACTTGTTCTTCTATTTTTCCTCCTCGATTGGAACAGCTTCCCCTCCCCTCCCCCGCCCGTTCCGATCGTTTCACGTATGGGTTGATGTTATGCTTATCATGTCTCGAGTTAGCTACGTTTTCTTTTTGTTCTTGATTCATGCATGCATATCTGTTTTCCGGATGTCGTTAATACGGCTATCCGGACTATGGACTTTATCGGATTGGCAGATTGTCATTATCGGGTTAGTTGAATGTTGGGAAGTTGGTTGTGGCGAAATTGTTGTTGCTACATTGCTGGTGGGTTTGTTCGGATGTTGGATAGTACGAATGCAAGGTGGTTTCTTTGGCTGGAATTTGGCTTTGGCGCATTATTTTCGGTTCGATGATTTGGCGAAATTGGGGTGCATGGATGGTTTGGTTGATCTAGCTTGTTTGACGCTGGGGATGCTCAGGTTGGCTTAGTGGATTAAGCCGAAGGATATACCTCATAGATGAATAGGGTATTCTCCATAGCTATTTCATTCCAATAACCACGGTTGCGACTCTTTCCGGCAGCTTCTCTACCGATTTTAGAGCTCTGTGGGTGGCTTATGTCATCTAGTTGCACGACGCCTAACCGTGCCGCAGAGCTCTCAACAGTTGAGCGCCGATGTCTACTTAAATCTCTTCGGTTGTTTGCCTGTTTAACTGTGTGTTGGAAGAATCATCATTCACGTGGAACTACCGTGACAACAGCTTATCATCATACATTGATAAGCAATCTCTCGCTGGACATGTATCCTTCATTTGTTTTGGTTCTGTCTATGTTCTTCTCGTCTGTATGATTATCTTTATTCTGTTGTCTTTATATTCGGTAGTTTGTAATGACATTTCTTGTGAAATGAAATTCTCTCTATTGGCTAAAAAAAAACAGCGCTTCTTATCTTTTTACAATAATTCCCCATGATTGAAGAGTATCTTGTTGAGTACTGTAGCTTGAATCATGAATAAACGTATACACTATATATGTACTTATTCCTTTTTTTTTTTTCCCTAGAGCGTATACATATTCATGTATAGGCTCCCCCATTCCAAATTTTTGGTTCACATTTCATTTTTTAAATGTCCCATAATACTATTACTTTTTTTTTTTTGATACTCACTCCGTTCCAAAATAACAGTCCACAACGAAAAGTCGTGCCATTTTTCAAATCAAAAAATGAAGTATTTCAATGTATCATTTTTCGGATTTTTTTTGCACCGAATTAAAGTACTCAATTTGAAAAAAATCTGAAAAATGATACACAGAAATACTTCATTTTTTTATTTGAAAAATTGCAAGAAAGAGAAAGTGTGTAACGCCCCAAAAATTCGGTTTGTTAATAAAAGGATTTTAAAGAACTTTGAGCTGCATCTATTTTTAAAAAATAAATAAATTAGAGAAACACAACCCATTTATTACAAAATATTGTTAAAATATTACAATACCGAATAAAGTTGGAAGTGATTTATTACAAACTTTTAATCATGAAGTACTAGAATAAAATATGTCTTTATTACAAACTTGAAATCCCAATAAAATACTTAAAAGCACAGAGCCAACAATTAAAACTACTGGTTTAGCCACGGCTCAGTTAACTCAGCAACATTTTCAACTGCTACAGGGTTGTCCTCTGAATACTCCATATCATCGTCAAATACCATGGTAACATAGTACCGTGTGTCAGTAGAACAACGTAAAACTACCATTACCCCAATGTATGCATAATTTTCATAATCACAAAACCACATATAAAATTAACCAATAGAACCCACTTATTTTACACATAAGTTTTATTAACATGGTCAATCGTACGATGTTTCTGTTCACCATGTTCCCATACACCGTGTTCTCGATCACCATATTTCCATTCGTTATGTTCCTGTATGCCACCCTCGACTCGGCTCACAACATAACACGGCTCAAGACATGGCACGACTCACGACACATGCTCACGACATCCCCATCCTTGGTTCCCGTTCGTTATGTTCCCATTCACCTACTTCGGCACGGCTCAAGATATAACACAGCTCAACACCAACCCGTCACTTGGTTCCCATTCATTATGTTCACATTCACCTCCCTCGGCACGGCTCACGACATAACATGGCTCAAGACATGGCACAGCTCATGACACAGCATGGCTCACGACAAGGCACGGTTTCACCATGTACATTCCCCAATCTCATCTTTTCCACATTTCATACTCCATTTCATTCCCATCCTCACACTAAGTCTCGCTAACCATTACTCTTTTAACCAAGAGTTACGAACCCAATTTCACCAAATGCGGAAATTAACAGATAATACCACAATAGCAATTTAACAAGGCATATAAATCCCGAAATTACTGGTTACCAGCAGTTTACCATTATAACGAATTGACATACCAATACTTCCCCAAAAGTTATGGAATTCGACAGAGTAATAGTTTGCCGAATCTACTCTTAGGCTGGGTAAAAGTGCGTACGAACAGAACATGTCCGGATCTGCCACAGTTTGCCAAAACTCCAATTCCCAAAGATCTAACCGTTGGATTTGGTTCGTTTACATGTCAATATGTAGCTAAGACATCAACCTGTCTTCCTACCAAGTTTCATTGTTATCCTAAATATCCTACGGGTTTCCAAAGTTTCTGCCCGAATAGAGAAAAATTGTTGAAACCGCAGTTTCGGACAGTCTTAGTATTTCAGTCATAACTTTTTACACTGAACTCCGTTTGAGTCAAATTATATATCAAAACGTACGGAATTTGAAGAGCTACAACTTGTGTAGTTTTACACTTTTCTTAATTTTGCCTCTACGTGGCCCAAAAATGCGCGAACAGTGTCCGGCAGTGTGTTTACTAAGGTTCAGTCCGTGTACACTCGTTTTTGGTCTCGAGAGACGTTTTTGTCACATTCTATCGATCCATAAACTGATCGGTCCTTATAGTCAATATAATATAATGTTACCTATGACCCTCTTACTCTCTAATCCAAGGATCGAATCAAGATTTTACAAAAATCATCGTACATAAGGTTAAAGCAAGTTTACCAAAATTCTACCTTAATTCCTGCAGATTAAGTGTATGGATGAACGATCTGAACCGTTGAGCATGTCAGGAATACGTCGATTGCCCCAAGTTGAGCAGGGCGTTATTTGGGTTTAATTCGAAAGGGTTGATCTGCTTGATTTAGAGTGGAATGAGAGTGGGTGTGGGAGCTTGAGAGGGAGAGAAGCATGCAATCATTCTCAAAGAGAGAGAGAGACGTTCAAAGAAAGATGAATTGTCTGACATGTATAGGAAAGTGAGAGGAGACAGAAAACAAAATGAAATAACTAGCTGCAAATGTGGTTGGGAAAATATCTTGATGGCAGTGCAAAAACAAGCCCGGTTTGATCGCACTGTCCGGGTTTCGTTCTCAGAAAAATATCCAAAATTCACCGTATGCCCAAAATATTATATTGAATGTCATGGTGTAAAAATTACTACCGTATTATATATTTTAGAATAAAATGCAACACATCATATTTATGCAAGCACAATACTAATAAAAATGCGGGTCCTTACAAAGTGGGGCTATTATTTCATAACGGAGGGAGTAATTCGGAATATTAATATTATTAGCTTGTTGATTACTCAAGGAAAAAGTTGAACCATTGCCCTTTTTGCCCTTGTAGTTAAATTTCAAACTCAAAATAGAGGGAAAATTGTATTAAAGTCTAAAATGTAGTCATTACATGTTAGAAAGAACGGTCATGCTAACGGGTGCACTATGACACCCGTTAAGAGTACAAAAAGTACACTTTTGTGGGTCCCATTTGTACAAAAAAAAGTACACTTTAGAAGTATACTTGTACGTTGAAGTACACTTAAAGATGTACTTTTTTGTACTCTTAACGGGTGTACTATGGCACCCGTTAGCATTTTCCTAGAAAGAATGATGGATTCAGTTTGATTCGAATATGACATCCTAACGAACATAATTGAGCTCCTTTTATTTGATTTTTACTCTACCAGCAGGTATAGGGAGTACATCATATTCGAGCTCCTTTCTTCGATTTTCTTTTCATTACAACTAATAATAAAAAAATAATCATATACGAGCGAGATTTCCAAACGTGATCATTTATAGCAGGTGTTATCAGTACAAATTTTTCTCTACGTGCAACAGTTTTTCAAATTTTCATAACTTTGAAGCCAAAAAAACCATGTCAGGAGTTGTTATAGTTGGTCTCTTTTCTTTGCTTGAGAGAGAGAGAGAGTTGTAATTGGTCCAATTGGTCACCATTAACCCTCTTGTAAACTGTAAATTTCTTCCTTTCCTGAAAAGGAAAAGACAAAAAAACTAGTAGTATATACTTTTTCTTGTTCTTGCTTTTTCTACTACGTGTGCTTTTTATTATTTTGATGAACACCAAAGAGCAAAGGAAACTAATATCTCAACCAAAGTGCCACAGAGAAAGAAAGCCTAAGGCAAGGATTTGGATTCCCAATCATCAAGACAACATGTTTTGGGATGCACTATGCACGTGGTACAGGAAATGTAACTGATCGAACTAGTTATAGATGAGACCAAGCAATTTAACTTATTGTTCGATCAATCACAGCACGCCCAAAGAGGAAGTCTATAAATTACACTAATATTTTCATTCCACTCAATTGAGAACTAACTGGCTATATGCAATAATCAACTGTGTAGAATAATAAATAACGATACAGGCAAGATCATCGATCAAACAGTTCGTTCCCACTGCACTAATTGAGGGAGTTCATATCGTAACACTGCAGTTTGCTAAACCATATATACGTCTACTTTCCAATAGACGCATTGCCTTAGTTGGATACAATCTGTTCCATTTGGTGGACTAATCTAAGAGCTTATGTTTTAAAGGTTGAAAATGTTAAGTTCATCCAAGAAAAACAAATATCAAACCTAGGAATTTGATGTCCCAACATTTAGCAATATTAGCTTGATACACACAAAAACATGTGGAGAGACCAAAAATCATGCGTAGCAAAAGTCTATGAATCAGACAATATTTCAGTTGATGACAATTGTTGAACACAATCTATGCCTCGCTGCAGTTGTTTATAAATCTGCCACAATGAAACTAGAGTAGCACCCTCCAAAAAAATAAAAATAAAATAAAGTTGTCGTAGCATTTATAAATGAATATCTGAACAGCACCAACGATACACAATGGGGGAACTTATTTGCAAGAACAAATCTTGTTGTAAGCATCGAAACACTTGATGCAGATTATCCTGCATAAATTTGTACTCTACCTGCTTAAAGCCAGTCTCGCCTCCGAAAACTCAACTTGTCAAAGAGCCTTCAAGAAAACTAAAGGGCTGCCAGAGTCTTAATAAAGTGAAGCATGTTTGATAAGCAATAGGATCTCATAAGTTGCCCAATGAATTGAACGTCTAGAAAGAGGACAAGAGGAAGTGTGTGGAGTCCATGCCATATCTGCAGACATTTTCGTGTGGTTAACAACAGAGTTGAACCAAAAAAAATTCAAAATTAATGGCTCGTTACTAGAAGTTTAAACGTGCAATAGTCACTTTTTCTGACCATAACATCATCTTCATGAGGTGGAAAAGGACCGTGACCAAAAAGGAAAAAAGTTTCTATCAAAATTCATGAGAATAGCACCATATTCTGTGGACCAGGTAGAGTGGAGATCAAAACGCACTCTCACAGATCATGACATACACAACAATTCTACCTCCCCTTAAAGAACACTATTTAAATTTTCTTTCAAGGGACAGCACAACGAAGCAAGTAAGATATGATAGTGAACAGAATGGAATCTCCTATTTGACTCTGGTTTCCATCACATGATTGAGATTCTTAACTGGCTGCTATTTCACTTAATATCCTTGTGCATTTATCAATACTCGTCCAATCTAAGGGTTGGTCAAATGCAGGTAACAAAAGAACATTTGATTTCCTGGAAAGGTCATATGGTTTTTGCATCCTACGGCTAAAAGACTGAAACGAAATAAGTGGAATTAAGAAATTTCTTTGTTTTAATCCAAAAAAATGCAGAAAATTGTGAAACGCTTAAACCACAACGAAACATATTGAACAAAAAGTTGTGTTAATGCGAAATTGGAATACATCAAACCTTGGTTTTAGTATATTGATAAAAACAAAAAGATTTCACAGATTTTAGTATATTGATAGGAATTATTGGGCTGATGCAAAGATTCGTTCTATGCCACATTCAAATGACGAGGAAGAATTTGAGAACAGAACTCCCCACATTACGCAGAAGCAGTTACAGGGGACAAAGACATTAAACAAGTGGCCGTCAAAGAACCAGGAAAGGGTTGGCTTGAAACTAGTGCTGTGGGAAAGCTTCTTGAGTACAGGGATACCGTATACAAAATTACTGCAGGATAATTTTTTCAGCGATGGGATATGGGATGCACACATTCGATCCATGGACAGCCTTAATGTTGTCTTATCATTTTTTATTCCAAGGAAACATTGTCTTATTTTTTCAGATATAATAAAGCTTGCCTGTTACAGTGGTTTGCTTGGGTGGATGGTTGAGATAAGCATAAGATTAAGCCATCTAGCCATCTAGGTGTCCTTGGATCTCATGCTTGGGAGTACCACTCCATGTAGGCAAGATTTGGAGGGAGACTATCAAAACACATGAGAATACAGATAAGGGTCACTCTTTCTATAAAGGAAGATTTTCATTCTAACAGAGCACGTGGAGCGCATTTGTTAAGGAATACGATTCCATATTTGATAGGCACACAACGTTGCATATGCGAGTGCCTAATTATCACAAAAACACTTGTACACTTTTAATTCTCGTTTATATTTGATATTGCACGCAAGGCATGTTTTTGTTTGATTTTAGACAAAAAACACGAAAAGGGCGTGTTCAAGAGCTTACAATGATTCCCGGAGAAATCCGGAAGTACCCAAGTATCCACGAGACCAAGTGCTACCCTTCCCGAAGCTCGCACGATGTTTGGAAGTGTTTTGGAAGAAATGTAGCACACAAGGCCAATGAGCAGCAAACAAGCAAATTCAGCCTTAAAGGCCTACGAATCAATACCTCCCTTTTAGGAGGTATCGATACCTTTTCTCCCATCTGCGAACAGAACAGAGGGTATTGATACCTCTGGTTGTGAGATATCAATACCCAATAGCTACGGGATATTTTTGTAAGGGCTTGGGTATTGATACCTCCCTTCCTTGGTATTGATACCCAGACTCCTTCGGACAATTTTAGCTACTTTTTGGCTTTCTATTTATGGAAAGTTCTATTTATGGGTATGTTATAGGATATTTTGTGAGAGGGCTTTGTATAAATAGCCACCCTCTCTTCTCTCACTTCTCTCTCTCTCTTTTTCTCCTAGCTTTAAGTTACTTTTCTCTTTCCTTCATTGTTGTTTGGAGCTTTGCCTTCGTTAATTTCTCGTTTATTAAAGTTGTAGTTCGTACTCGGATCTTATAAATCTAGTTTATTTCCATTGAATCGTGTTCTTTATTTCCTTTATATTTCTAGTCATGATTTCCATTACCATGTTTGAGTAGTCGTTCTAGGCTCGGTCATGGTCATGGGGTGATTAGCACTCCATGACTTGGGTTCAATCTGTTTTTCTCAGCAAAAACCAAACATCTCTTGTTTCATTTAGTGTTAGGTTCATTTTTATCTATCAAAATTTAGGTTTGTTAAATAATCTCTCGTAGACAAGGTTTATTCGCCCTGGCAAGTGTGATAATTTACTCGGGTGTTGGTTATGGGATTTCTCGAGTTGGTGTCTTACCAACTGCCTTTGGGGATTTGGGAATTCATGATAGTTTGGTATATGCGCCAACCAAGTTGGGATATAGTTCTTTGAGAATGATGCCATTTTTCATTCTCCTTATTAGCTTGTTGAAAAATCTAGTCAAATTAATAAAACTTTTTCCTATTAAAAAGGCAGAATCGTTTGAAATTACTTCACACCTTTGGGATTGTAACCTACTTTTTGGATTTTACAGTTGTTCCTTTTTTTGAATCAGTGAATGAATCTATATTTAAGAATATGCTTAACAACTTGGGGATGACTTTCCAAGGATTTTACAGTTGTTCCTTTTAATTTTGCTTTTGGAAAATGAAATCCAAGGACAATTAAATAACTCTTAAGAAGATGAGAGTGAGATCTACACAGAATCCGTAGCAGAGCTTCAGATAAGGCAACCAGACATCCTAGATGCTTTCCAGTGCAGCACTGTCAGCCATTCTCATAAACCAAGCAATCTTCAAACCAAAACTTGCGCATATCAAGAATAATGGCTGCTACATCCCCCCAGGGATCTAGCTCAGGGACACTCAATAAGATAGGCTGATAGCGATCCTTTATCCTTCTGCGCACTATAAATTTCAGTTCGCGTAATCCTATACCCCTTGGTGTTAGTCAGCATTTTATGTTGAAATGTAAGTTTCCCAGGACTATCCGTGTGCTCAAAAGCCACATAGGTAGTTAACAACTTAACATCAAACTTCTATTTTTTCGTCTACCATGTTAGGCACGACATGGTCTGAGCTATTTTCCACCATTTGTAGCAAATGCACCTTAACTTAATACTGGAAGTAGAACCTATGATTTACAGACACGCAAAAGAATACGGACACTAGACACGGCAAGTTCGAAACAAACGGGGACACGGATACAGAGGAGGAAAATGGCCAAATATAAACATAGGAATACATATTTGCATCAGTACAGTTGTTAGAGCAAACTTCACTCTGACCCTCTTCGCTTTGGTCCATGTGCAATTTCACCACCTCACGAATGATTATCAGCACATACCTCCCTTTCCCGGCCTCTTTGCATTCCCCCTTTAGACTGCCCAAGCATCTTCTTCAGTCAGATAAGCAGGTCAAATGATTGGCTAACAAACGTCTAGGCAACGACAAACATATAGCATACTCTCAGGCTGCCCATCAACGCCTTAGATAAAAACCTATGGTTACTCTCAAGACTACAGTAAGAGTCACCCTAAGGTCCAGCTTACAGATGGATCACCATTGGCGTGACTAGGCATCTGTTCTCAAGCAACAACCCATCAGTTGGGTGAAGATCCTTTACTCTACTTATGGAGATGAATTAGTGCTAATCGAAATACACTCAGACAGTAAGCCGCTTAGCTTAGATGTCATAGAAACTTTTCACATGGCAAATGCGTCAGGCCAGGCTGGGCAGCCAAACCGCCCAACTTAATAACTGCTCAGACATGGTGGATTTTCTTTTCTCTCATTGTGAAACCAAATAAAAGTCCGGTTTCCCTCCACTAAAATTCCCTTTAGTGGTAGACCAACTAATGAAAGGAACTTAAATGATAAGAGAGTTCGATACCTGATTGTCACCCTTCTACCGAGGTAGAAGGCATAAGGGAAACAAGAGTTCCATTTTCTGAACAAATTCTACCTCATTAGGAAGAGGTCTGAAAATCCACTTTGAATTGCATTTACTTAATTTCAACTCCAGATACATTTATCACAATCAGTCCAACAAGAAGATTCTTTAACCACAGTAAAACAGTGTCCAATCTAAAATGAAATTATTGACAATCGTATCCCGAACTGAGTTTATTAGACAACAACGAAAGGTGAACGAATGCACTACACATTACTACCATTGCACACGTCAAACAAGACATGTGTATGCAGAACGTTGCCAAAATATAGACTTCGAGATTCCAGTGTCTATGTCAGATACAAATTATGGTATATCCAAGCCTAACTTAGACGACTATCAGAGCAAAGACAATTTTAAATGATGCAGGGATTGAAAGGGCATGAAGAAACTTCTATGGCATAAATAACTCTGAAGGAGATGCATAATATCATCTTACTGAAAATGGCTTGGAAGCTTACAATTAGGAATCAAAATGACAACGTACCACAAAATATTATCCCAGTGAAGGAAACCACCATGACCTCTTGCATTTGTGAACTTGTATATGGGACCAGATGCTGGGTACAGAAATATTAAGACATCAAACAAAAAATGATTCAAAATGCGATAGCTACATGGAAGCCCAAACAATATAACTTCAAAGTCCAGAGAGCTGAAGATACCTTCATAACCTTCGAGCACAGGATCTTCTGACAGCAAAATGGGTGTGTCTAGGTCAATGAATCTGCATCATAAATGTTCACAAACATTGAAGCTATGTAGCAGAAAATGGTAAACCTAAGTGAATATTCAGGAAACTAGGAGCAGGCAGTTATCCTAAGACGCAATCTTACCAAGTTTATACTGTCAGACACATTATCCAGCAGGAACCAATTTGGGGTAAAGTTCAATTTACCCCCTATGGTTTGGGGCTTGTGGGGGTCACTTCCATGATTTTTGAACTGGGCCACGTAAAACCTTTGTAATCCACAGCGCTACATTTTTCCAGCTAATTAACGGATGGTACAAGTCACACCACCTTTGAGATTTGGTATGAATTGAATATAACTAACGCACCAAATAGCCATTAAAAATTCTTCCAAATTACAAAATGCTATCTGTCTCTCCAATGGTTTGCCAACTCTTCAGTTAACTCTCCAGTTAACTCCCCCACTACTCCCCTAACACTCCCCTAACATCCCCCCCCCCCCCCCCCCCCCCCCCCGGCGGTCGTCTCTCTCTCCAATGGTTTGCCAACTCTGTCCACCCCCTCTTCCCCCACTTTGTTTCCATCTCCTCTGAACTGAACCACGAAATTGGCGGCATCAGACTGAATTTTTGCAGCAAAAAACCGGACAATTTCATTCCTTTTTCTTTTCCACCACTCTATTAGCCACCAAATGCCCGCAAAATTTCATTTCTTTTTCTTTTCCCCCGCTTTACTATCCACCAAATGGTAATGAGTAAAGAATTTCATAACCAATTCCTTAATGAACTCGAAATTACACAGCATAACGGTGCTTCTATGTGTGCGAGTCTTGACCTCATGCTCTGATGAGCCGAGTCGATTGCTTAACAATGGACACCACATATGGGATTGATCACCTTTTCCATAGAACATGTCTATGGAGGAGTATAATTGAAGATTCTATTTATATAAGCATGTTAACAAACGCAACTTTTCCAGGAATGGAAAGACTATGATGCTTACTTGAAACATCCAAAGCCAGCAGCAAGATGACCAGCAAAACCCATGGCCAGTCTAGTCTCAACCATACCACCAATCATTAGATTCAATCCAGATGCCTTCGCAACTTCAATAATTTCGAGAGCCCCAACAACCCCAACTTTGGCGAGCTTAATGTTAATGACATTTGCAAGATTTTCTTCAACTATTTTTCTAACATCAGCTAGACTTCGGCAACTTTCATCAGCAGCAACAGCTACCCCATATTTGTCTTTTGCAACTTGATAAACATGACCAAGACCTTCCCAATCATTTCTGTGAACTGGTTGTTCAAAGAGAACTGGAGTCACCTCTATCTCTGCAAGAAAGTAATGCGTTAGTGATCTCCAATTAAAAGAAGAGTAAAATTGTTTAAATTATGAAATGGGCACACACACACGCACGCACAGAGAGAGAGAGAGAGAGAGAGAGAGAGAGAGAGAGAGAGGAACCACATTAAGATTTCCCATGTGCTCTATAAAGAGTTATCTGTCATATGTTCTTTCTATCATTTTATGGAACTGAGGGATACAACATGATTATTTAAATAGTCCTCTGTTTACTTCACCATGCAATGTTTGAAGAACTTTAATAGCTTCGTTGGACGTGTAACCCTCGTTAGCATCAAGGATAAAGAAGCAATCTGGGTAAACCCTGCGTATCGCTTGCAGCACTTCTATATCTCCATTAAGATCCTTGCCCACCTTAAGCTTCAAAGTTCTAAATCCTTGTTTACGATAATTCGAAGCCAATTCAGCAGCTTTTGCTGGGGAACACATTGGAATCTACAAAGCAGAATAGCCAAGATTGAAGCATCATGAACGGCCTAAAAGCTTCTTGTTATTGCCAAGTCGCCCCAAACATGGTTTAATAAGAGAAAATTCACGATAAAGGAAATAGGAACTTGTAATAGCCACTAAAAACTGCAAAAAGCTAAAAGAAATTTTTTCCAAGAAGAAATAATTGGGAAGGAACTGAACTGTGATGTCCGTAGTTATGGTATTTGAAACTCCACCAAAGAGTCTGCACAAAGGTATGCCAATGCAGTTGGCGACTGCATCAATTAATGCCATCTCAACTCCAGCTCTAACCTTCAATTGCAGATAAAACTTGATCAGAATAAGGAAACCTCAAAATCTAGTGAAGTTCAGAACTTGCGGTGAAATTTTTCATTGAATTTCAAGCAAAAATATGTACTTGGAAAACACTTGCAAATATTTTTCTTTTCGCACTGATTCACCGGTTGGCATTTCATCATATGAATAACTGAGTTATACAATTATACAGTTAACATGTACATGTAGCACAATTGTCACAGCAATAGCAATAAACGTAATGGCAGTAAAATTGGTAAAATCAGCCATCGCATAATGAGACCAAGTTCACGAATATCAATGTCAAACAGCAACAAACAAACAAAAAGGAATTTAACAATTTCGATGCCTACATCAACTGATGAGGCTGTTCGAGCATTAAATATGAATTTCAAAGTGTTGGGCATGCTGATTAATCCAACTAGCATAGTTTGACAAAGTCCAAAATGGAGCATGATGATTGTAGTTTGCCAAGTAATAGGGCATCAATGAACCAAGAAGATATACAAGTTTCAGCAACAATGGCCCGGGAAAAAAAAGGGTCAGACTAACAGATCATGCACTGAGACCCAGATTCTCTCTAGTCATGGAAAGCAACATCAAAACCTCTCACATCAAAACCTCTCACAACCATCAGGCTCACAAGTTGACATAGGTTCTCCTTAGAGCCAATGGATAGCTTAGACCCAAATAATCTTATTGTTAAAGTATCCAACTCAAAACCAATTGGCAATAATTGGAGAGGCCGCCCAGGCTCATATACTAGCTTTGGAAATTATAATTAACCAATGTGGGACAAGCTCTAGCACTCCCTACACGTGGAGAGATAAACACCGATTCAACACATACAACGATTAACCATCAACGACAAACAAAGGGGGAACCAACCATCGACGACATAGAGTCTTGTCCAAAAGCCTCCGGAAGCCTAGCTCCGATACCATCTTAATGCATCCAACTCAAAACTAATTGGCAATGAGTGGAGAGGCCGTCCAAGCTCATATGCTAGCTTTGGAAGTTATAATTTAACCAATATGGGACAAGCTCTAGCACTTATCATGAAGCAAGGGCTACACTGCTTCTATTTGCTTGGGAAATAGATGTGCATGAGCGATGGGTATTATCATAATAGCAAGAAGAACAGGAAAGACTACCATATCTGACTCCGCCACGCTTGGGATATAAAGTCTTTTTATTTTCTCTTTTCCTGATCAGTAATATTTGGTATGATAACTGGCACCCCATTGGGCCCATTGTAAACAAGTTTGGGCCCAGAGTTATTTATGACTCTGGCCTCTCCAAAGAGGCCACAGTGGCTACCATAATGAGAAATTCTGAATGGGCTCTTCCCATAACCCAAACCTTTGAACTAAATGAAATTAGGAATGGGCTCTCATCAATCTCAAAACCCAATGAAGAGATGGAGGACCAACATGTGTGGTCTTTAAATGCTAATGGTGAGTTCACCATTTCTTCCATGTGGGATCTTCTTAGAACTCACTTTCCTAAAGTGCCTTGGCACAAATCTATTTGGTTCTCTGGTCACATCCTCAAGTGTAGCATGATCTCATGGATTGCCATTCACAACAGACTTTATACTGGAGATAGATTGGTGCTTTTTGGCACTATTCCTATATCTTGTTGTAGTTACTGTACAGGGGCTGAGAATCATGACCACTTGTTCTTCAATTGCCCATTTACTTCTCAGGTTTGGTCCCGGACTGTTAAGTTGTGGGTGTAAATGTGTAATTAGGTTATATATGTCTACTGTTGTAATTAAGATAGTAGTTTAGGATCAAAATGCAATTTATCTTTCTTACTCTCGTACAAGTACTACGTAATGAGAACAGAACCCTAAGTTTTTCCTCTCAATAAAATTGTTTGAGTTTACGTGGTATCAGAGCGAAGATCCGTTACCTTTGTTCACGACGGCTGAGTTTTCTCATGTCAAACCTTGTTTTTTTCCCAATTGGCAACCACTGACAACGTTACCATCACCCATCGATCTTCAACCTTCAACCCACAACCTTCATACCAACAATCGACCGTTTTTAGGACATCGCCAGCCTCGCTAGCCATCATCGATCAACGTCAATCATCATACAACTCTCTATAGTGACAGGTTGCCATCGTTTCTGATCACGTTGGCTCTCGGTTGATGTGCCGTAGAATCACCGACAGCTACTACAGACCATCGTCTGGCCTTCAACTATCTCTGATAGGCATCGATTACCATAGCTGAGCACTCGTTGACTGTTTTTCAGACTACCGTGAGTTGATCTCTGGTCCAGTTTAGGTTCTTCAGTGTCTCTGTGTTGCAGATTCAGCGTCAAGTAGCACTGGGTTCTCTCGGTTCTTGTTCGTTCACTACCAGTGTTCTCTCGGTTTATGTTTGAACCAACTGGGTAAGCTTGGAATCACTCTTCTGTTGTTGTTTGAGTTTTTCCAGCAAGTTACACTGGTTTTTTGTGTGATTTCACTATGTCTTCTGATTCAAAAAATATTGAGACTGAAACTTCTGGTAATAAGGATATGTCAGGCCAATTTGAAAGAAAATTGGAGAATGTTACTTTGGATATTTGTCATATAAAATTGGATGGGACAAATTATTTGCTTTGGCCTCGCACCTTCACTTTGGCTATTGAAGCCAAAGAGATGTCAGAATTCATAGGGGGTCCTATCACTAAACCTACAGAGGCTGTTGCCCTTAAGAAATTTAAATCTCAAAGATCTTTGGCCATGATCTGGTTTTTTGACTCTATGAAAGCTAAAATTCGTCATAACTTTTTGCCCCTTCATACTCCACACAAGATTTGGACTACTGCAGCTCAAACCTATTCTCAGCAGGATAATGATGCACAGTGTTTTGAGTTGAGAAAGCGACTCCGTAATTTAGATCAACACCATCGGTCTGTAGCTGAGTATTTTGCGGAGTTGAGTGGACTGTTTGTACTGAGGATGCTACTAATTGGTTGAAGAGATTAGAGAAAGAGCGTATTTATGACTTTCTTGATGGCCTTGACATGGAGTATGATCCGATTAGAGTGCAAGTGTTGGGTCGTGTTCCGTTTCCGTCTTTGGGTGAAGCTTATGCTATTGTTCAGCAGGAGGAGAGTAGGACGGGAGCTATGGTGCATACTCCTATTTCTGATCGCTCTACCTTGGTTGCCAGTCCTAAGGGTCAGTTTGGTTCTAGCAGAGGGTTTACTCCTACATCACAGAGTGGCAAGTCACAGTCTGGTGCTAGCAGTGGGTCTACTGATCGTGAGTCACTTCAGTGTGATTATTGCCACAACACCGGTCATACTAGGGATTTTTGCTGGAAGTTACATGGTCGTCCCCCACGTGGGCGAGGGGGTGGACGCGGTGGTTGTGGTCGGGGTACCGTACGTTCTCAGGCCTAGGCTCATGTCTCAGAATCTGCGGTTGCTACCTCGTCTGACTCTGGATTTAGTATTGGGGCTCAGGTGACTTCAGATCATACTGGTGGTTTTTTTCAGGGGGAGATGCAAGCTCTCAGGCGCCTTATGGCTCGGGCTGATTCTTCATCTACCACCTGTGTCATGAGTTGTTCTTTCGGCAAATATGTGTTCCTCTCTAGAATTATCTCTCTCCCCCTCACCATGATTATAGAGCAGTTGCTCCCCCTCACCATAAAACATCTCTTCCTCCTGCCTATGCTCCCCCTGAAGAGATGGAGTGGAGGGAGAAAAAAAAGACTCTGTTTCCCAAAAAGCGATATCCATAGAGACAAAAAAATTCCTAGAATGAGGATCATAACATTTGTAGCACTTCTGGGTAGGAGAGTACCCAAGGAAAACACATTTATGGGCTTTATGACCTAACTTGCCACCAGAGGGATGAGGAGCACGAACAAAACACACACAACCAAAAACACGTGGGGGAAGAGTTGTGGCACGAAAACTGCTAGGAAGACACTCAAAGGGAGTTTTAAAGTTAAGAACACTGAATGGCATGCGATTAATAAGATGAGTTGCAGTCAAAATGGCTTCTCCCCACAAATATTTAGGAACATTCATGGTGAATAACAGAGAGCGAGCTACCTCAACTAGATGACGATTTTTGCGTTCAGCAACTTCATTTTGTTGTGGAGTGTCAACACAAGTCGTCTGAAAAAGAATACCATTTTCATCTAAAAAAGCCCGAAAACTCTTATCTATATACTCAGTGCCATTGTCACTGCGAAGAATTTTAATACTCATATCAAACTGAGTGCGAACTATCGAATGAAAAGATTTAAAACAAGGAAATACTTCACTTTTCGACTTAAGTAAATACACCCAAGTAACACAAGAATAACAGTCAATAAAAGTGACAAACCACCGATAACCCTTTAGAGTAGTAACAGGTGAAGGACCCCAAACATCAGAATGGATAATCGTAAATGGAGAATCAATCACTTCTTTTATTAATAGGTGCATAAAAAGAACGTTTATGTTTCCCAAACTCACAAGCTTCACAAAAAAATTGATGCTGAGAACAATGTTTACTTAAATCAGGAAAAAGTTTCTCTAAAATTCCAAACGATGGATGACCCAATCTACGATGCCACTGATGTAACATAAAGAGAGTTGAACTCATATCTGCTTGCGAAGCTAGACCACAGAGATGGAAGATGTTGACGAGGTGCAGATTCCAAAAAATAGAGGCCACCATGTGCTTTACCACTGTCAATCACCTTCCCCGTGCCCAGTTCCTGAAAAACACAATGAATAGGAAAAAAGATCACAGAACAGTTCGCAGAACGAGTGAGACTACTAATAGACAAAAGATTAGTGACAAAATTTGGAATATGTAGAACAAAAGAAAGAGAAATAGAAGGGGAATAGTGGATGGAACCTTTCCCTGCGATAGCAAAGAATGGCCCGTCTGCTATTCTGACCTTATCCTTACCAGAACAAGTAGAGTAAGAATCAAATACAAAGGAACAACCTATCATATGGTCTGAAGCACCAGAATCTATAATCCAAGGAATAGCCTAAAAGGCAGTGAACGCGTTTGATGGGATACCTGTGTGAACAAAATAAGATGAAGTGCGAGCTGCCATGGAAGCGGAAGCTGTGGTAGATGAAGAATCAGCCCAACCCATAAGGCACCTAAGAGCTTGCATCTCCCCCTGAGAAAAACCACCAGTATGATCTAAAGTCACCTGAGCCCCAATACTAAATCCAGAGTCAGACGAGGTAGCTACCGCAGATTTCAGAGTCAGGCTCTTTATGGGTTGAAGCAGTCACCTAGAGCATGGTTTGGCAGATTTTCGAAGGCTATGTTGAGATTTGGATACAAACAAAGTCATGCAGATCATACTATGTTCATCAAGAAAGGTGTTGGTAAGATTGTTGTCCTTATTGTTTATGTTGATGATATAATAATGACAGGCAATGATGTGGATGAGATCCTTAAGCTCAAGTCCAATTTGGCTCACGAGTTTGAGATTAAGGATTTGGGATCACTGAGATACTTTCTTGGAATGGAGGTGGCAAGGTCTAATAGAGGTGTTTTTATCTCCCAACGGAAGTATATACTTGATTTATTGGAAGAAACAGGTATGTTGGGTTGTAGACCTGCAGATTCTCCTATTGAGGCAAATCATCAGCTTAGTGGAGACTCAGGGGAGCTCACTGATAAGGAGATATATCAGCGACTGGTTGGTTGACTGATATACTTAGCCCATAGGAGACCGGATGTCACTTATGCAGTGGGCGATGTTAGTCAGTTATTGCATGATCCTCGTATCTCCCACCTGGATGCAGGAAAAGGAATTCTATTCTCTATTCACGGTCACTTGCGATTGGAGACATTTACTGATGCTGACTGGGCTAGTTCTGTGGATGATAGATGCTCTACTTCTGGCTATTGCGCTTTTCTTGGGGCAATTTAGTTACTTGGCGAAGTAAGAAGCAGTCAGTGGTTGCCAGGTCGAGCGCAGAAGCAGAGTCTAGAGCCATGGCTCATGGTGTTTGTGAGCTCATGGCTTCAAACTTTATTACATGATTTGAGAATTTTTGATAATGGTCCTATGAAACTCTACTGCGACAACAAAGTTGCCATAAATATTGCTCACAATCCTGTTCAACATGACAGAACGAAGCATATAGAGGTTGACAGACACTTCATCAAGGAAAAGTTGAGCGAGGGGTTGATATGTATACTTTTTGTGCGATCTGAAAATCAATTAGCTGATATTTTCACAAAAAGGCTTGGCAGCAAGAGTTTCCACCCTATTGTGTTCAAGTTGGGCTTGATTGATATCTTTGCACCAACTTGAGGGGGAGTGTTAAGTTGTGTGTGTAAATGTGTAATTAGGTTATATGTGTAAATGTGTAATTAGGTTATATATGTCTACTATTGTAATTAAGATAGTAGTTTAGGATCAAAGTGTAATTTATCTTTCTTACTCTTGTATAAGTACTATGTAATGAGAACAGAACCCTAAGTTTTTCCTCTCAATAAAATTGTTTGAATTTACACGGACTCTTGCTCATATCAATGTTTACTGGCCCTCCAAGTCTTGGGCTGATTGGATTAATCTAATGTCAGCTATCAGAGGCAAAACTCTTAGAAATTTGATCATCAAGCTTGCTTTCACCACATCAATCTATTAGATTTGGCTTGAAAGAAATGCGCGCAAATTCCAAACCACTTCTTGTCCCATATCTGTTGTGGTTAGCAAAAAAATTTCAATGATCAAAAGCAGGCTTTTGTCCTTGGACAATCTTCCACAAGGACCCCAGTCACAATGGTTGTCAACTAAATGGGGACTACAGGATTGAACTACTTTGTGTTCCATATTACTAACAGTTCCTTGTTCAGTTTGTTGTGTGTGGCAGGTCCCTACAAGCTAATTTGTACTACAGTTGGTAGTTAACTAACCTACCCAAATGGGTACTTTGTGTTGCAGTCACGTTCCTGGATGGTTTTACAAATCCTTGGCTGTCATGCAGACTCCTGTTGCTCAAGAACAGGTCCTCCCATACTCATATATGTGTGTGTGTCCCAGAGAGAGAGTGTTTGAGCCCCTACCTTTTTTTTGAGAGGGGAAATATTTTTGATGTATGGTGAATGTGAGCTGAGGGAGTTAGGTCCTGGGCTCCAGGGTAGTGTGAAAAGAAGAGTGGGAGGGTGAGGTTTTCGAGGGAGATTGTAGTGTGAGTACATAGTCCCTGGAGCCTTCACATTCCTATTGCTAGTTGCTGTTGTTCCCATTACCACTGCCTTTGTGCTGCTGTTGCTATTTGAATCTGCTAGTGTTTTGCCGAATTGCAGTGACTTTACACTATCGTGCTTGGCCTTGTGCATGCCCTGTGATTGCTGTCATTGTGTTGCTGCTCAGTTAGGCCCTTCTACTAGCTGTGTGCTCCTCTGAGTTTGCTTAGTCCCATGTTGTTTGAACCTACTTGCTGCTGTTGCTACATAATTTTGCTAGCTGCTCAGTTGGGCCCTTCTATTAGCTGTGTGCTCCTCTTGTTGCTGCATATTTTGCTGCTGTTGCTACCTTCATACTTGAGTTGCTGCCCTAGATGTAGTATTCCGGATACTGTCCAGATGTTGTATGCCACAATGTGAATGACCTATGTGAACTGTGCAAATCGTTTACTGCTGTTACTACTATTTCTGGGTTGTTGCTCACTCTGTGTCCAGATTGTTGTTACTCTTATGGACAGAGCTATGTCCAGATTGTTGGGTCTGCCCCCTGCTGCACTTTCATGCTGTTAAGTTTTCAGTGAGGCAGCCCACTCCTAGTTTATAGCAGTTGACTGTACCAAATTGTATCAAGTGATTCAGATTTTGAGAAAGCATTTACTCATGTAACGGGTTCCTAGCTAGATGGGGGATGTCCTCTAGCTTCCTATCTTGGAGGGGGATGTCCTCCAATTCTTAGTTGCCAATGTTTTGGTTTTGATCTAATAGAGGGGAGTGTCCTATATGTTGCTTGTGGATCTCTCCAAATTCACCACCACCTATTCCACCCACCACAGTACAGGTTCAGTAGCCAAAGCAACAACCACCCATGATACTTCATCAACTTGGCTAGAGTTTCTTAGCATTTTTGAATGTTTCTCTGCCCTCTTTAACAGATGGCTTAGAAACATTTCATTAGTTGGTTACTTATTTAGATTTAGCTTCTCTTTCATATTGTGGCTTCTTTGCCCTTCTCCTATTGTGATGTTCCCTATCCCATGTAGCCTTTTGGCCTCCCAATTTTTCTTTCTATTTTTTTCTCTCTTTGTCCTCCCTGGGGTATGCCCCTTGTAGGCTGTATATTCGCTTATTCTCCTTTTTATTTCAAGCTTGATTTACCGAAAAAAATATTTGAAGGAAACCATTGCAGTTAACAAATTTTTTCAGCAACCTAAAGTGTTGCCGAAAAAAGGCTAATACCTCAGCAATTTACAATTTGGAACGTCAGAGGCAAAACAGATACATACTTGTTCAAAAAAACAGTAAATACATACTCGTTCAAAAAACAGTAAATATAACTACAATAGTAATTCACGATTTTCCAGATGTATGTCATTAAAGGTTTCAAGTTTCAACTATTACACGGTCTTGGGTAGAACTCAAACCTAAAAGCTAGCTATTGAAGTGAGGGTGACATCACACATATATACTTCATGTTACTTTGGTACCAAAGCACTGTGGGATTTCGCTTCACACCTTTGCTCACACCTGCCGCATGTAGGCCAGAGACACGCACCCTACCCATCCCTGGTACCTAGCTCTGATACTATGTTAAGCTACCAGTAGTCCCAAAAGCTTAAGCTGTTAGAAAATAGGCCCACCATTGTACATCAAGCTATTTAACTACCTCCCTCACGTGCAATCCCGTCTTGCACGTGGAGATGCAAATTTTCATAGATAGAGCTAAAGAAGCAAAATGCAAACGGGGAACAAATGCAAACAGAGAGACTTGAACCCAAGACCTCTTGCAACCTGAACTTTGATACCATGTTAAGCAGTCTTGGGTAGAACTCAACCCCAAAAGCCAGATTAGGGGTGAGCAAAAACCTGAATGACCCGACCAACCCGGTCTGACCCAAAGGCGGTCTGTTTCAAACCCCTGGATGGTTGGTCTCGGGTGTAATAGGCTTGAAATGATGAGTTGTCGGTTGGCGCCGGTTGCAACATCAACGAAACTACCTAAACCTGATCCGATCGATGAAATTGAAAAACGTACAGTTTGTATATGTGGCACGCATCTATTTGTCATTGAAATTACGAAATAAGGTTTATGCTTTCCCATTTATTACTCCACACTCCCCTGAGAAGAACCTAGAAATTCCCCCCATTCATGTGATTCCTTTTCTCTCATCTCTATTCTGTCCTCTCTCTCTCTCTCTCCTCTTTCTTAAGTTAACCTCACAAATCCAGACTCTCTCTCTTGGGTTTATTTCAGAGAGAGATTTTCATGAAATCGATGTTGAAAGGAAAAGATTTTGAATGAAGTTGTTGGATGGAACCGTCGAACGGCGAGGAATGATAGTCGTTGCAACATGCTTTTTCTATTCCATTTCTTTTGCACTTTGTCTTAGATCCACTACTTTTTTTCTCCCATTTTCTCTCTTAGATCTTGGATTGATGATGGCCTGGAGTTGTGTAGGATTAATACAATATGCAACCAAACATTCAGACTGACTAACCAAAAAACCGACGGCAGTGTTGCAGTCAAGTTCCACCTCACAAACTGATGTAGGACGGGATTGAAGTAACGCTAGGTATGGTCAAACACATAAACAGTGGTTGTTTTGAGGCTGTAAACAGTTGATGTGAACAATGAAAGAGAATATAAGAAGAAGGGTTTAAGAAGATAGATCCAGGCCTCACACCTAGGTTACCAAAGGCATCACACCTAAGGCCTCTTTAGCATCACACCAGAGAATGGGGATTATAACACACAATCTTAAAAGCTTAAACCTTCAGGAATTTTTATATATTCAATCATTCATAATTCAAACTCTTGAAGTACATCAATTTATAAACTCCTAAGCATGTGTTAAATGCAAATGACTACTCCTATTTCCAAACACATTAATTACGCCCATTTCCAAGAAGTCTAGGTAGCCATAAATGAACCTAGTAGTTGGAAGGTCACCAAGTCTTTAAATGTTGCAGAAGATCAATGAGATGAAAAGTCAGCCTCAAATACTCCAGCCAATGCCTCGTTAATATCCCATGTAGTTCCATTTAGTGGCCATCCCATGTAGTTCCATTTAGTGGCCAATGAACTACCCTTCCAGTCCATAAGCGCCATAACTTCCAGCCATATGAAATTACCAAATGCCCTTGACCTCTTCGTATGGACCGCATCACAAACCGCCAAGAACCGGTGAAGTTTTTGTAAACCCGACAACACCGGGTCAGATGACGGGTCCAAGTCGAACCCGAAAAGGACAGACCCATGCACACCCTGAGCTAGATATTGAAGTGAAGGAGACCTCAATATATATACTTCATGTTATTTCGGTACCCAAGCGATGTGGGACTTTGCTTCACATCAACAAGTGGAAACATCAAATATCATGAACTAAAAGATAGGGAGCGGATTTAGGTTGGAGCAAACGTATGAAAATGGGTTATGTTGATCTACAAAATATGTTTTGTTGTGGGGTAATTCACGGCGGAGCCTTCCTCTCTTCACAGCGGTGGTTCTCCTTCTTATCCTTGCTTGAACCTACAACTAGAGAACACTGGTTAATGTCACTTGAGCCTCTTGCCCAAGGACACTCCAACATCAGTAAATGGAGAAGAGTACAAAAAGTATATAGATCTCACAGTGTGTACCTCTAGGGTTTATCCCTTGGTATATATAGGCCTATATATACTTGCGCTCCAAGTCTCATGACGTCACACATGACGACTTTGGTCACATGACACAAGTACACAACCTCTGGCAAGCTGCCACATAGCCCTCTGGAGGCTTCTAGAAGCTTCTCGTTAGGTGCCAAGTGGCCCTTATCATGTGCCCTTGTAACCGTCTAACGACCCTTGCGGGTCGACTCTTGGGTCGAGTCATGCTGCCCGGCCCTACACCGCCAGACCCGAGTAGTTAATGCCCTAATCCAGATCTGATGTCTATTCATGGGACGTCCGGTCACGGGTAGTTACTGCCCTGATCCGGATCTGATCTCTATTCATGGGACGTCCGGTCATATACATCTTCGGTCATAATGCCTACGTGGACCTGGCAGCTGTCACACTATAGCATCCGGTGCATATGGTCTTCGGCATTAAGCCAAGGAAAAATTACTGGGCTAAACGGAACATGCGTTAGGACCTATGGCCCTAACCATGTTCGGCACCTAAACACGAGACGTGCTTGGTGGTTCCCGCATGGCCTTCTAGCCCCTGCCAGTCTTTACATGGGCTGGACCTGGCCGATTCGGCCCACTACAATAGCCCCTCAACTTCCCGTACTCTTGATACGGGGAGTTGATCCGTGATTAGGCCGAAACGAATCATCCTCACGAACCGTAGGTTCTTAAACACTGGATGGATCGTCTTCGTGCTTATCCACCTCCACGTGTCTTCCCCTGATTGTCTTGGGGGACATGATGGGACGTTTCATACATCAACCCACGCGGGTTATTGAACCGTCTTGCCAAGCGTCATTAACTTATTGGTCCGTACTCTGCTGTTTTAAATTCAAACAACGACGAATCGTTTCCCGCGCACCTTTTCGTTCTTCTCCTATCCCCCTATAAATAAGGGTTCAAGGGGAGTTAAAACCCTTCTCTCTTTCTCTTCAACCCAAAGCATCTCTCTCCTCAAGATTTCATTTCAGAGCTTCCTCTGTCTCCGATCTTTGATTTCCATCGAGATTTCTCCAAAGTTCCTTTCAATTCACAGGTATGATGTTCTTTATCACTTAATCTCCCTTTGTATTGAGTTTTTTCACGTTTTCATCCACTTTTTGGTGTGATTTTGATCGTTTTTTCTGGGTTTCAAAACAAGAACCCAGAAAGTGCTTGTCCCATCACTCAAAAACAACAGATCATTCAACCTTAGGCTGGTCAAACCTCCTTAACCCAACCATAGATTAACTAATCCTCCATAGATACAAACATCCGCACCCATGCACGTGTAGGTATGTCTTCTGGGACCAATGACCGTCATTCAACTACGACCGACGAGGACATGGTTAGAGATTACGACCATGGCTCTGTCGGTACTGATCAGAGTAAGCCTGAAGTAGGGATGGACGTAGGGGTGGAAAGCGAGGATGAGGCAGAGCAACAAGCCGAGCACTCTGGTGAGCAAACTGAACCCCTGCTTCCCTTCTTCCCATCCCTTGCGGCCGTAAACGAGGCGGTCGAAGCTAGGGGTGGTATTCAGGACCGTGGTCGTGGCCAAAGTCAGCGTCGAGCACGTGGGCTTCGGGGTTCAAACATCTGTCGAGCCTCCTTTTCCTCTGACGAAGCCTTACAAGACTTTAGGAATTCACACCACAATCCTGATGACATAGAACTGGAGCTCATTCCTTTAAATGCCAATGACCAAAGGTTGCCCGGACCAAACGAAACCATTGTGCCCCTTCAAGCCATTTGTTATGCTGGCCTTCAGTTCCCCATGAAAACTTTCTTCTGCTAGTTCATTCATTTTTTAAACGTGACCCCTGCCCAACTCTGTCTGAACGCCTTTAGGATGGTGAACGGTATTTCCGAACTCAACGGGCGGTACCATTTGGACATCTGAGAACGTAGAGAATCTTCTAATTGCCCACAGCCTTCCCATTACCTCCCTTCCCAATTCTGACATGTATGTTAACGATTTTGTCTTCGTTAGAGGTAACTGGGAGTTCGGTCCTAGCGAACAAGGGGTGTACCCGATCCCTAGGGCCGTTAACAGAGCCCATAGGTCTGTCTACTTATTCTTTGTTTCAAGCATTGTTTATGACTTTGATCTTTGTAAACTTTCTAGTTTTTTCCATGTTTCGGTAGACAAGGATATTGGCAACAATTTGAGGAGCTGCGACAATTGGGACCGTATCAGAGCTCTTTTCCAAATTCAATACAAGGCCGCTTTTGGGCTTCTTGGATACGTGCCCTCTTACAACACCACACTTGACGCCTATCTAGCAAGGAGGTGGGCTAAAAAGCGAAGGAATCAAGTACCCAACAACCAAGCAACCGAAGGGAGAAACGCCGAAGCTCAAGCCACCATCTTGCGAACCGACATTCCCTCTTCCTCCGAACAACTACAGCCTCCATCTCTGGATCATCGATTTCGTGGGGTTGAGCGCCTACCACTCAAAAAACAATCTCCAAACCCTTTCTACCAACGACATCCTCAACATGGGACGCCGGAACTATAGGGCCCACTCCTTGCTCTACACCGCCAGTGTTCCCAAGACTTCGGCTACTCCCACTTACAATCAGGTTGTGGCCACAACTAATGTTCCTCCATCCACTAAGCCCACAACCTCTGAGCTGAACCGATGGAAAAGGCACAGGGACGACTGGCAAGATGCCTCTGTTCAAGAGACTTCCTCCCAACCCCCCACTACCACCAGAGACCAATCATCTAGGTCTGGTTGGTCGGGCCAAGACCAGAGAGAGGGGACTCCCAACTCTCAACAGAGTGCCGACGATCGGATGCCACTCCCCAGGCTTCCTCCCGACCCCCCACTACCACCAGAGACCAATCATCTAGGTCTGGTTGGTCGGGCCAAGACCAGAGAGAGGGGACTCCCAACTCTCAACAGAGTGCCGACGATCGGATGCCGCTCCCCAGGCTTACCTACTGCAATCACACAGTTAAGCATTTTGACAGTCTTCGGGAGTAAGGATAGCAAAGGGTAGGGTTTTGATTGGAGGTACTCCTTTTATACCCAATCCCCAGAATTCATACTCATCTCTATACCTATACCCATATCCAATTGGGGGTACATAAAATTCACCAAACCCATAACCATATGGATTACGGGTAATATGGGTATTACCCAATATCCAATTCTGCATTGAAAAAAGAGGCAAACATATGGAAGAACATTAAAATTTCAAGGAAAAAATCCACTAATATTTAGTTGTAATGCATTAGTACAACCAAGACAAGAAGTAAAAACAAAAAGTATCAAAAAGCAATTTAAATATATAAGTTACAAAGCTAAGGAAGATGCAGTTTAGTGCAACAAAGATATAACAAAGTTAATTGTACAACTAAGCAGCTAAGACAAAATTCCCAAATAATTACTCGTCACTAACTAGGTTTAAAAAATTATACTTGTCCGAGAGAATCATATATATAATGAAGAAGGGGTACAATGAGGCGAGTATGGGTATTCGGGTATGGGGTTAACAAAATCATACCCTTCCCATATCCGACCGGGTATTATACAATTACCCTCATACCCACTCCTAATGGACAGAAAAATCGGATAATATCCACCTCCGAATGTCCGGATCGGATCGGGTATCCATGGGTATGGGTATAATTGCCATTCCTATTCGGGAGACCCTCGGAGTCGCCATGGCACTCCTTAAGGTGGTGGACCTTCCAAAGGACAAGGAACATGTGCCGAAGGAAGCTTCTGACGCCTTTGTGCTTGCCACACAAAAATTGTTTCTGGTAAGTCCTTTACTTGTTCGGCCATCTTATTTTCCTTGAATTAGACCCTAACTCTCCTTGCTTTTCAGGCACTCCAAAATATGACCAGTGTGAGAGACAGTCTTGCAAATCGGAATAAGCTACTAAGGGGCTTCAAGGAGAAAGAGAAGGCGCTTATGGCCGACAATGTCAAGCAGAAAGAAGAGCTGGACAAAGTGAAGGCCGAGGCTGTTGACAAGGTCCTCCAAGACCTTGGTAAAAAATACTTTGAAGCGACAAAGTAGATCGCCAACCTTCAAGCCGAAGTTGATAAAATTTCGGTGCTCTTGAAAGACATGGAGGAAAGAACTTGGGACGAGGCTGACAAAGAAATCACCAAAGCCTATGAGGACCAACTGCCGGGCCTTCAACAGTATGGTTGCTAGTTCGGTTTTAAGGCCGCACTTGTGGAAACCAAAGTTCCAGCCGACTCTCCCGTATACGACAAGGTTCCTGTTTGCCCTAGGCCCGTCGCTCCTCCTGGTACTTAATCCTCCGGTGTCATTTCTCCTGCTAATCCTCTGGCCACAAATGTAGCTCCATCTACCACCTCTCTGCAAGCCCCACTGGGTCCACCCTGAGACATTCTGCAAGTCACACCGGATATCCTAACTACCAATCTTGACTAGCAAAATCCCGAAGAAGTGGATATCGAGTAATCTAAGAAATTGGAGGGTTTAAAAATATTTTTTAACTTACATGTTTTTATTCATGTCGGCGCCAAACTTTCAAGCTAATGTCGAGCACTAGGTTGTAATAACTTTTATATTTTACTGACGCTACCACAAGTCGGTTTGATTCGCTACACTTGGTTTTACTTCTTGTATTCTACTTTATATGATGTTGCTATCTTTTCCCAAGAATCTTTGAATTCTTCTAAGTACTACATACCATCCCCTTCCCCCCACTCCGGGTTGGGTTGGGACTCGGTCTGGTCCAAGCCGGAGTACTTAAGAAACAAATTAAACTTAGTGAGAACCGTCCCCGTAGGATTTGGTCTGGACCAAGCCAGAATCAACGTTTTGAAAAACCGTCCTCTTTCCCCTATTCTGGGTTGGTCTAGGACTCGGTCGTTTTGAAGAAAAAAATTCCACAACTATGGATGAAGACCGACGGTCACTCCCTCTCTTGGTCGGCCTAAATATACTCTTATGGACCGGAATAGTACTTATGACCGGTCTCATATAAATACCCCGCTTTACGCTTTAAATTTTTCTAGAAACATTATCTAAATAACACTGATCCTGATCTCAATACCCCCGGTGACAGTGAAATACCCCGGGTTACATTTCTTTATACTCAAACAAAAAACCGTATAAGAAATAAAACCTGCTACACTTAAGCATCATATGAAGGCTCGGTTTAACACTTAAGTTGACCATACCAACCACACTGGTTTCAATACCCCCCGGTCAAAGTGAAATACCCCAAGTTATATTTCTTTATAGTCAAACAAAAAACTGTATAAATAAAACCTGTCACACTTAGCATCATATCAAGCCTCGATTTAACACTTAAGTCGGACATACCAGCCACATTGGTTTCAATACTCCCGGTCAAAGTGAAGTACCCCCACTTTCGAACTAAAACATGCTTTAAAAAGCAACAAAACAGGTCTGGTCCCACTGGCTCGGCCATAAATGTACTAACTCAATGGAAATGATCACTGCAGATAAAAGCTGGAATTGTATTCATACCGGTTGAATTATATTTAGAGTCAAACATCGGCTATGAGCCAATCACTCTTAATGCCAAACCTTAATACACGTAAACTCAAAGGAAATTAATACTACTAACTTCAAATAGCATCAACGGAAAAGAAAGGTACTGTCGGCAACATGCCGTGGAAACATAGAGTCGGCAACATGCCGTGAGAAAAAGAAACTAAGCATAATAACACTAGAGGTTATTGGCGTTCTATGGTCATGGAACCGGAGTCCCATCCATCGCTTCAAGCTTGTAAGAGCCAACCCCGACGATTTTGGTGGTCTTGTACTGCCCCTCTGAGTTGGGATCTAGCTTCTTCTTTTCCCTTTTCCCTTTTCCAACTTCCTCCCGTAGAACCAGATCGTCCAGCTTAAAAGAGCGAAGATGGACCAATCTATTGTACCCTTTAGCAACTACGCTCTGGTAAGCAGCAATCCTAATCCTTGCTTGATCTCTCTTTTCTTCGGCCATATGATTGCTCAACTTGATTGCATCCTCGTTCCGAGCTGGATCAAAGTCATGGGTCCTCTATTGTACCCTTCAGCAACCGCGCTCTAGTAAGCAGCAATCTAGATCCTTGCTCGATCTCTTTTCTTCGGCCATATCATGGCTCAACTTGATTGCATCCTCGTTTCGAGATGGATGAAAGTCATGGATCCTGTTTGCGGCCATAGTAACACTGTGGGAATCACATCTTCCGTCCCAGAAGCTAAAGAGTAAGGCCTCTGTCCTGTGGACCGACGGGGGTTCTACGGTGAGCCCTGAGGATGTGATACAGTACTTCCATCGACTTCCCTTTTTAGTAGTCAACCTCCTCTTTATACCTACTACCACGGTCTTATTCGAAGACTCAGCCTGGCCATTGCTCTCGGGGTAATGCGGAGCAGAGTTATAGAACCGGACATTGTGCTCGGCCAAAAAGGCTTCCATGGGAGCACTATTGAATTGGGTTCCATTGTCAGAGACTATAACATACGGTGAACCGAATCTGGTAAATATGTTCTTCCACAAGAAACTCTTCACGTCCTCATTGGTTATGTGAACCAGCGGCTTTGCCTCGACTCACTTAGTGAAACAATCTATCGTAGTGATCAAGTGCTTAAATCCTCCCAGGGCCGTAGTCAACGGTCCTACCAAATCTATCCCCCACTGAGCAAACGGCCAAGGGATCTCCAGCGGATTCAGTTCTTCAGCCGGTTGTTGGATCACAGGAGCGAAGCGTTGACACCAATCACATCTTCTGGCGTATTCAACTCCATCAGCTTCCATCTTCGACCACCACCATTACCCTCGTGTGATAGCTCGGTGGGCCCCACTGACGTGTGAACTGCAACTTATTTCATGCAAATCTTGTAGGATCAGCTGGACTTGACTAGGATGGACTACCTTTAGCATCGGTCTAGAAAATGATCGGCGATAAAGGCTATCGTCCTTTCCTAGCACAAACTTGGAAGACTTGAGGATAATCTTCCGGGCCTCCCTCTTATCAGTAGATAGTGTCGTTCTTGAGATAGGCAATCAAATCATCCATCCAACTAGGACCGTACATTGTGGCAAAGACTTGCATCATTGGTCATTCAATTGTCGGCCTGTCAATGTTGCCAATAGAAATGGTACGAGCGACCCCACTATCACAAGCCGCTGCAAGCCCTGCTAATGCGTTGGCATGAGAGCTGTTTTCGAGGCCAACTTGTTCCATCTTTATACTTGGAAAACATTTGACCAACTCCCTGGCCGTTTCTAGATACTTGGTCATCCGATCATCCCAAGCTTCGTATTCTCCCAAGACCTGGTTGACCACCAGTTGGGAATCAATGTAGACCACTAGATCCTCTACCTCCAGCCCTTGAGCAATTTTCAAACCAGCAATAAGTGCCTCATAAGCGGCTTCATTGTTTGAAGCTGGAAAGTTCAATTTTAAAGTGTGCTCGTGGGTTGTTCCACATGGGGCAATTAGGGCCACGCCTGCTCCTGATCCTCGGTAATTAGATGTACCATCCACAAACAGCTTCCAGACGTCGCCATGAAACCTCTTCCAAGCGGTAGACGGCTCCGCTTTTTCGGCAACAACCGCACTCGGCCCTGCTCTGTGATCATTAGACATTGGTGCTAACAAAGCCACGAAATCTGCCAACACCTGAGCTTTTATTGCCGTTCGTGGTTGATATTCGATATGATAATTTCCAAGCTCCACGGCCCACCTTTTTTTTTTTTTTGGGCAAATAAGCTTGAAATAGAAAAAAGGCTAAGCGGATATACAGCCTACAAGGGGCATACCCCAGGAGGACAAAAGGAAAACAAAAGAAAAGAAACAACAGAAAAGGAAACAAAAGGGATGGCCAACAAGGCTACAATGGAGAGGATTAAAGTGAACTAAATTAGAACAAGTTGCAAATCTAGCTACAAAAACTTTAAACTAAATGTTTCTAGACCATCTAAGGAGATGGGGGAGAAACATCCAAAAGTGAGTACAAACTGGGAAGCAGTAAACATGAAAAGCTGAGATGATGTATAGCTGAACCAGATGATGAGTGAAGTCCATAATTCACACGGCCATAATTAGACGGCTAGCAGGAAGTACAAACTGGGTTGCTTCTGCTAAGCTCGAGCAATCTGCGATAGGTTGGTGAAAATGGGTGCGGAAGCACCATATAGGGAGGAAGCCCCCTCCCAGAAGGGGATCAAACATGCCAGGGACATCCCCCCATGGCTAGGACTATCCTAATAAGGACTTGAAACTGCTAGCACATAAACCTAGATGCTAGAAACTTGAACATGAGACTTGAAGCTTGAATCACGAAACTTGGGATAAGACCTCGGAGTAACTTGGAATAAAGGCACCCGCTGATCCATATTACTGCTGCTGCAGCGACATAATTTGATGCTAGAACATGAACTTGGCATAACTTGGGAAGGCACCCCCTGCTGTGCCAATTACTGCTGCACAATGTTGCTGTACCAACAAAACTGCTGCTGTACAAACTGCTGCTGCCAAAATATGCTGCTGAACCAACGATCTGCTGCAGCATGGGGCTAAAGCTCTAGGGGGGCTCTAAGGACAGCCCCCTTAGAGTAGACATATATGGTGAAGCAGAAGAGAATCTGTCCCTAGGGGCTGCAAGCACCATAATCTGAACCTCAATCTGAATCAAATGCAACAGAATCTGAACCTAGGGGCATGCAAAACTGGTCATGGGCATTCTCCAAAATCTAATGTAGTGATCAATACAACGACAGCTCTGCCCAAGCATGGCAGTCCACATACAAAATAATGAACAACACAACAAGGCCTTTAAGGGATACTCGATCAGATCATTGATTTTGTGAGCCTAGAAGTACGGCTGGATAAAGGTAAAGGTACAAATCCTCCCCTTTATTTGCCGTAGTTAACAAGGGTGGGGAAGCCAAGTAAAGCCTTTAGCTGTTCAAAAGCAATATTGCACTCCGACGTCCAAACGAATCGCTTACTGGCCCCCCTAAGAGTGTTGAAGAATGGTCGGCACTTATCTGAAGACTTGTTGATGAAACGGTTAAGTGCTGCGGCCATTCCTGTTAATTGTTGGACTTTTCTAATCTTCGTAGGTGGTCGCAAATTCTTGAATGCGGTGATCTAGCTAGGGTCGGCCTTTATTTCTCTCTATGTAATGAGATGACCGAGGGATTTACTAGAGCCGACGCCAAATGCACACTTCTCCGCATTAAGCCTTAGCTTATGCTTCCTCAGGACCCCGAACACTTTCGCTAGATCCGATAGGTGATCTTCCTCCCTTTTACTTTTCACCATGTCATCTATGTAAGCTCGACCGTATCATGTAGCTGGGCGCCGAACATTCTGGTCATCCTCTGGTAGGTGGCCCCGACATTCTTAAGGCTGAATGGCATTACTTTGTAGCAATTATTACCGAGGGGCGTTATAAATGCATTCTTTTCTTGGTTTGGCTCGTACATTGCAATCTGTGATAGCCCTGGCTTGCATCCATGAAACTAAGTCGTGCATGTCCGGCAGTTGCATCCACTAATTGATCGATCCTTGGAACCGGGAAGCAATCTTTTGGGCAAGCGTCATTGAGATTAGTGTAATCTACACAAACCCGTTTCTTCTCATTCTTCTTCTGCACAACCACCGTATTTGCCAACCACGTAGGGTACTAGACTTCTTTAATGTAGTCGGCCTCAATGAGGCGATTGACTTCCTCAACGGCTACCTGTTCGACGCTTCTCCTCGAGAAATGCGATTCTGCGTTTCTTACTCGAAAACGCCATGGGAACGCGTTCCCCATGAGACTAGATCGCGCTCCAAAGGAAGATGGGAGCTTATTGTTTCTTTCCGGTCGCTGTTGTCATTCCCTGCAGCGCTGATGTTGTTCCCTGCAATCGCCAACGTTGGCTCCGCCATCGTTTTGTCTCCAATTGGACTGTTGTTCCTCGTCGCAGTCGTTGTCGCCGACTTCATCTCTGATTTTACCGTCGTCGTGATGGGTTGAAAAGAGAGAGTCGTGCTGGGTTGTGAAAGAGGAGTGTAGGGGTCCGGTATTGCCGAGCACCTTGCTCACACGAATTGATACCTTTCAGTCGATCCCCGAGAGGTTGACTGAGAGGGACTTTTCGGATATGTAACTCGATATCAGCAAAGAAGAAAAATAGAAGTTCGGTCCCTCGTCTCGGCCGTTGCCGAGGTCTTCTTTTTATATATACATGACTCAATAATGAAGTTTGCAGAAGAATTATCAAGGGCCTCGGGGAATACCCGAAAGGTGACCTTGACCGACTCCACAAAGCCGATGATATGCTAGGAGGCACGGAGCCAAGTCAGCAATGCAGTTAATGCTGCATGTGCTCGTAACAAACTATGATCATGACAAGTGACGTCATCCGAGCAGTTACGACACGTGTCATGTTTCCACTGGAGGCATGTGCCTGCAGAATATTCTTTCGAGCCCGTCACCGTGACGTCAGCCGAGCGGTTAAGTCACGTAACGAGCACAGCTGTGCTTGGAGGCCAAGCCAAGGCTCACCTATAAAAGGTAGGCTAGATCATCAGAGAAAGGTACACAATACTCCCCCTTCTAAACCCTAGATCTACACTTTGCCTTCTGAGTTTACTTACTTGACCGTCGGAGTACCGTTCTGGGCTCCAGGGTCCGGTCCGGTGCTAACGGTGCTTGGAGTGTGCAGGTCTGGGAGTTGTTCGAGAGTAAGGATAGCACCTCCGTTATCCAACATCGCCTGAAGGGATCAACGGAGAAAGAGGGCTCCACAAGGAGTGAGAGACCAGAGGGAGATATTATAAGCTGTATCTCAATCCCACACGTGTAGGGCCAAATGGCAAGTAGTGTTCCTATTTGTGTAGTCTTTCTCGACATCTGTAAAGTTGTACTTATGTAAAGTTGTAAAGACTCTTCATTATCCACCTAATTTTCCTCCTTTCTTTATGGGTATGTGTGTGCCTGTTAGCATTAGAGTGGGAACAACAAAAAATGAGCCCAACTTTTTCTTAAATGGTGTTTGATACTTTTTTTTCCTTTTTCCTGAAATGAATAACAGAGAAACAAATACAATTTTAGTTGTAGTTGGGAGGTCATAATAAATTAACTAGTGAAAAGAATTAAGAAAATCAAATTTTTGATGTATACTCCATATAGAAACATGTTCGGCCCCTAAACACAAGACGTGCTTAGTGGTTCCCGCGCGGCCTTCTAGCCCCTGCCAATCTTTACATGGGCTGGACCTCGCTGACTTGGCCCACTACATGTTTCTATAGAATTAACTGGATTTCGTAACGATCAATTGAAAAAAAAAAAAAAAGAGATAAAACTTATTGGATATACTAAAAAACTCTTGAAGATTTTACTCAGTGTGCCCACCTACTTGATCCTCTATGCATCCCCTCTCTCTCTCTGGGACTCGGGACAAAATTTTCTCTTTCATTAGGGAGGGAGCACCTGACATTCATTTACCAGAGGCACTCAGCACTACATTACCTGCCTCGAACACAAACAGCGACCCGGCTCCACGTTCTCAAGTATTGCACTTGTCATCTCCTTTTCTTGGACCGTGCATCTCAGTCTAATTGAGCTTGTGAAGGATCCAGGTAAAGATCTGTACCCTCCTGATCGCCAGCATGAGGGGATTAATTTCATCAAGGGAGAGCATAAGGCTACACTCCTTCATCAAACTCAGTCTTTTGAACTTAAAAAAGAGCTTTTGAAAAGAGAGTGAGAAGGCTGTGAATGAGCAAGAATAGTTGGGGTGCAAGCAACTAAAGAGGTAGGCAGGTATACCCGCTATCACAAGAATAAATTGACTTTCTAGCATTTTGGTGACGAAAGTGAAAGTAGTCTCGTTTAATACGAGATTGCGTCACACCTCGCAGTGCTTATCCTAATCTTATCTGTATTCGATACCAATACTCAGAAACCCAACCCATGGATACATATTCAATTCTTCTTGAATATACCCGTAATTATAAATTTATTTCTCCCGAGATCAAGTATCCAAACTTTGGTGATATCAAAATTATGGCATTTCTTCAATAACATGGAAGTGTAACTGTAATGAATAAACACCTGGAAAGGTTTCCAATATTTAGTTTACTTCAAATTCTTGGAGAAGGTGAATTAGAAGTACCCATACACCAATCGATTGGGGATTACATGAGTACCGTTATTGCTGTGTGTTGTAATCCATAGAGAAGAAGAAAATGACGAGACGTGTTATCATCATCATCAATGAATGAATGAAATCCTTTGCACTACGTGACGTTTCACTTGGATAAATTTAAAAGATCATGTATTTTCAGAAGAACAAAAAGTACTGATGTGCGAGAAATCAAGAGTTGTAAGTGAATCTAATTTACTCTGACTACTCACAGAGGCAAATTGATGCCCAGGAAGAATCCCACCAACCTCCCGCAACACCGAACCCAATGTCATGGGCGGAGTCTTCTTCAGATAACCGCATGCCTCGGCCACCTTAGCCAACGCCGTGGCCTGATCCTCAGCCGTCACTGACGGCAGAATTGGAGCCTCGCCCCACCCTGCACACCCATTACTCAATTCAATCCGAATGGCCACGTTCTCCACCTTGTCAAGCCTCGACGACGCAATCGTGAAAGGGGCAATCAGTGGAACATTGAGCGGCCGCCCCTCCGCTCTCTGCACATCCACCGTGAAGGTCTCCGTCAAATTCTTGAACCCAAAGCTCGTGGTTATTGTGTTTGCCATTGGTTGCGACTTGGGGAGTGACCTAGGAGGAAGGTTGTTGATGAGAATGGTGGGGATGGTAGGAGAGGAGAAGAGAAGAGAGAACCCAGTTGGAGCCATTTGGTTTGGTTGGGTGGTGGTGATGTGTGAGGGTTTTGACGGGAGGAGCATTATTAACCAATTTTTTACTCGTAATGATTTGCTTTTTCTTCGCCTCCTCCTCCTCCTCCTCCTCCTTTCTTCTTGTTTCATCGAAAGAGTGAACTCAGTCAACGGCTACAATACTACGTAAATAGTACTCCGTATTCAACGGAGTCTTGGCTTTTGGTTAGGATATGAAAATTTTTTGGGTAACGAAATACACGTGGCCAAGCCTCCTGGTATCGGACCATTGCATTTGGACTTGGACAGTTTAAAAGTGTATTGGACAGTTCAAATCAAAATCCTCTCTCTCCTCTTTCTTTATGTTATTTCTCTTCTCGTAATTCGGACTTTCTAAAACTGAAATTGACGGCCCAAATCACGCGCGGTACCACGTAATACTTGCTCGGCATTGAAAAATAGCTCTCGTGCGTTGGGAGTCTCCCACTGTTTCGTACATAGAGTTGGAGACAATTTCTGCAGATTTGGCTTAAACTAGTACCAGTGGTCCAGTAGGGTGAACCGAAAATTTTCTTTTTTTTTTTTTGGGTAAATAAGCTTGAAAATAAAAGAGGCTAAGCGGATATACAGCCTACAAGGGGCATACCCCAGGGAGGACAAAGCAAAAGAAAGAAGCAGAACAAATGCGACAAAATAATTTAAAGTCGAAATCAACAAAATTAAGTTTTAATTGCAAAGAAGAATATTATTTTGCGGAATATTTTTCAATGAAATTGTATGAAATAATAAAGGAAATAAAATGCATAAAATGATGATAATAATAGTAAAAATGCGACAAAATAATTTGAAATCGAAATTAACTAAATTAATTTTGAATAACGAAGAAGAATAATATTTTGTATAATATTTTTTCATGAAATTGTATGTAATAATCAACCAAATAAAATGCATAAAATGATGATATTAAATAGTAAAAATACGACAAAATAATTTGAAATCCTAATTAATTAATTTAATTTTGAATTGGAAAGAAGAATAATATTTTATATAATATTTTTTCATGAAATTTTATACAATAATCATCCAAATAAAATGCATAAAATGATGATAATAAACAGTAAAAATGCGACAAAATAATTTTAAATCCAAATCAACGAAATTAAGTTTTAATTGCAAAGAAGAAGAATATTTTGTGAAATATTTTCAGTGAAATTGTATGCATTAATCAAGCAAATAAAATGCATAAAACGATGATAATCAACAGTAAAAATGCGACAAAATAATTTGAAATCGAAATTGACTAAATTAATTTTGAATTGCAAAGAAGAATAATATTATGTATAATATTTTTTCATGAAATTTTATGCAAAAATCAGCCAAATAAATTGCATAAAATGATAATAATAAACAGTAAAAGTACGACAAAATAATTTGAAATCGAAATTAACTAAATTAATTTTGAATTGCAAAAAGGAATAATATTTTATATAATATTATTTTCATGAAATTTTATGCAATAATAACCAAATAAAATGCATAAAATGATGATAATAAGCATTAAAAATGCAACAAAATAATTTTAAATCGAAATCAACAAAATTAAGTTTTTATTGCAAAGAAGAATATTATTTTGCAAAATATTTTTCAATGAAATTGTATGCAATAATCAAGCAAATAAAATGCATAAAATGATGATAATAAGTAGTAAAAATGTGACAAAATAATTTGAAATCCAAATTAACTAAATTAATTTTGAATAACAAAGAAGAATAATATTTTGAATAATATTTTTTCTTGAAATTTTATGTAATAATCAACAAAATAAAATGAATAAAATGATGATAATAAAAAGTAAAAATGCGACAAAACAATTTGAAATCGAAATTAACTAAATTAATTTTGAATTGCAAAGAAGAATAATATTTTATATAGTTTTTTTTCATGAAATTTTGTACAATAATCAACCAAATAAAATGCACAAAATGATGATAATAAACAGTAAAAATGCGACAAAATAATTTTAAATCTAAATCAACAAAATTAAGTTTTAATTGCAAAGAAGAATAATATTTTGGGGAATATTTTTCAATGAAATTATATGCAATAATCAAGCAAATAAAATGCATAAAAGGATGATAACAAACAGTAAAAATGAGAAAAAATAATTTGGAATCGAAATTAACTAAATTAATTTTGAATTGCAAAGAAGAATAATATGTTTTAATGAAATTTTATACAATAATCAACCAAATAAAATGCATAAAATGATGATAATAAACAGTAAAAATACGACAAAATAATTTGAAATCGAAATTAACTAAATTAATTTTTTTTTTTTTTTTTTTTTTGGGTAAATAAGCTTGAAAATAAAAGAGGCTAAGCGGATATACAGCCTACAAGGGGCATACCCCAGGGAGGACAAAGCAAAAGAAAGAAGCAGAACAAAACAAAACAAGAAAACTTCGAAGGCAGACTAGCCTAAGAAAGTGGGGAAGGCCAACTGGCTACATGGGAATGAGGAGCCTATGGAAATGGGACAACCCCCCATTAAGATTAGAAGGTTGCATGATCAACCCACATATATGAATCAATCATGAACTTCGACATAATCAACGATGATCTATAAGAACGAATGACACAATGGGACATAGATCTAGAACTTTAGCTTCAAAGGGGACACATGAGAGCATATGATATTCTTGGCTTCATCGTAACCTTGATGACGTTCCAATGATGCAGAAGAAGCAGCCGCAGCAATGAGCACCTCACCCAGGATATCTGGAAATTTCAGGAAATTTCGGCAGCATCTCCTTTGTAATATGACAGTCCCAAGTGAGCAGTAACACTGCTAATACAAGAACAACGACCATACAGCAACACAAATGGTGGCAGCAAATCGATTCCATCTAGTGTAGGATATAAAGAGTGCAGACCAGGCAAGTGTAGGGAGGAAAGGCCCCCTCCCTGAAGGGACTATCACGAGCCATGGGACAGCCCCCCAAAGCTAGGCCAAAACAAAATCACAACAACGTGGATGCTGATCAGACACACAGCAGTCCACAGGTTCAATTCTGTAGCAAATTAGCAAGTGAGCAAGTAATGTATAGCAACAGATACGCAAACAAATATCCATAGCAACAACCCTTGCTATAGCATAATATGAGGTTTAAATGCAAGCAAGTAAGCATGTAGGTTGCAACAGCACTTGCAACCCATATAATCATCATTAAAGCTCAATGCAATCAAGGCGTAAAGCAATAAACAAGCATCGACAATAGTAACAATAGATTGCAGTAAACGTGGATTGCAACAGCTCTTGCAACCCAAATGACATCTATAAAGTACGATGCAATTATTACCATACTCACAAAGTACAATATGCACTGTGATGGCCGCAGCAGCAGCGAATAGGATGAAACTCTGTTCCTTGCTGCAGCAAATACAGGGGCAGCAGCAATAATTGCCATTGAGACTGCCCCCTCTGATTGAATCTGCCCCTGGAGACACTCCAATCCTTGATACGAGACACACCAAGCGGTGGCTAAACATTCCTCACTGCAGCAGCAAACAGATCCTGCAAAACAGATCATACAAAGGCAAAACATAATCAGCAGTATATGGCAAAACATAACCATGAGCATGCATGAGAGATTGTAATTAATCAATGAGCAAACGAGCTACACTCAAGGGTTATTGGGAATAACATACTCTAACACACATGCATTAAGTGTGAGTGCGAAATGGGATGTTCCAAGATGCACTCAAGGACATTGGACCAGGTGGTATTTTGTGGAGTGACAACAATCTATACCTAATCTCAGTGCATATCTTAGCCACCAATGAGGGCACACCATGCTGTAAACCTTGAAATTTCCTAAGATTCCTCTCCATCCAGATATGATAGAGGGAGACAGTGAAGGTCAATTTGGTCAAAGTGCTCTTGAGACCTTTTCCTTTGGCTGTAGAAACAAGATTGGCAAGATTAATGAGAGTTTGAGGCTGCCACATGAGCTGTGATTTAAGGGAAACAGAATCCCACACCTGTTTAGTGAATGGGCAGTTAAAGAATAAGTGGTCATTGGATTCCTCAGCAGAGCAGAAACTACAACAGGATGTGCTCTTAACACCAAACAGGACAAGTCGGTCCTCTGTGGATAATCTGTTTTGAATGGCAATCCAGCTGATCACACTACATCTGGGCAATCCAGCTGATCACACCGAAAATTTTCTTGAAAAGCAGATTAACGTTTGTACGAATAAAATATTTGATGGTGTAAAGTTTTGAAACTCTAATATATGGGGAAAAAACGGGTGAGGATCCGTTTTTCACTTGCTAAAATCTAATATTTAATAAAATTAAGTGTTGATTTTAGAAAGAAGGATCATGCTAATGGGTGTCATAGTAAACCCGTTAAAGGTACAAAAAGTATACTTGTGTGAGTTCCAGTTGTACAAAAAAATACACTTTAAAAGTACATTTGTATGTTAAAGTACACTTAAAGATATACCTTAAAGTACAATTATACTTTTAAATTGTACTTTTAATGGGTGCATTATGAGTCTATGACACACATTAGCATTTCCCTTGCTAAAATTAACTCCTTAAATTATTTTAGTAAATTTTTAGCAAATGAAAAACCACCTTAGAAAGTCTTGTTTCCCATTTACATAGACTCCGTTTTATGTTTATTTTTTACAAATATATTTTAATTGGACGGTTTTGGAGTTACGTCCAACCATTTTATTTTTTAAAATATATTCTAGTACATAATAACTCCTACGGCTCTTGATATATTTGCAATAATATCTTTATTATGATATTTTTACCTACTTTTGTTAAGGATAAAATTGATTACTTCTTCTACTTCCTATATTACGCCTTATTTATGACAATCTGTTGTATTGTTCTCAAGTATATTTTTGTTTATGTAAGTTTTTTTTTTATTATTTCCTTAATACTTTTAGGATTTGAGGTACCCGTAGTAACCCAAGTCACTACGGATGTGTTTGGTTAGATAGTTTAGTTTAATTTTGATGATGTCATCAGGTGTAATGAGTGGAGAGAAATGAGAGAAATGATGATGTCATCAAAACTAAAACTAAACTGGGAAACGAACAGGGCCTACATCTCCGTAGTGATTTCAATCCCAAATGAAGATTTCAGAGGACCATCACTACGGGGATGTATGGAAATCCCAACTCATCCAACTCAAAACCAATTGACAATGAGTGGATTTGGAGATTGTAATTAAGTGGTTGGATGGAAATAGTAGTTTTGGTCCTTTGGAGATTGTAATAAATCAATGCGAAACAAGCTCTATCACTTTTCCACATGTGCGACCCTTGACTTGCGCATCTAGTCTAGACATAAAATGAATCAACATCATAGGGATCACAACAAACAACAAAACATATTGCACTCAAGGCATAAACAACGCGGCAACCAGTAGACACTCCAGCTTGGACCTGGAAATGCTTTTAAGCATTCCCGATGATGAATATAAATCAAAACATTGTACCTCCATAATACTCAAGAAAGTTTGCTTGCTGCTGCTGTTGGTAGCTTGTTGCTGCTGCTGCTGGCAGCTTGTTGCAGTCAGTGTTCATATGGCATCAATGAGTGAGAATGAAGATAAGCTGGTTGGAAGATCATGAAACAAAGTAATATTATGGAGGTATCTTCATCACTACTGCTGTTGTTTGCTTCTGTTGCTACTGAGAGGATCATTGGAAGGCAACTAGGCAGAATATTATGGAGGTATATTACTGCTGCATACTACTGGAGGTATACTCTGTACTTACTTGCGTGCACTTAAATCCCTATGTTAAACTATAGCAAGGGCTGTTGCTATAGTTCATGCTTGTTTGCTTGCAATCGGATTATGCACATTAGTGGGTTGCAAGGGTTGTTGCAACCTACATACTTACTTGCTTTTTCTTGAACCTTCATGTTTACTATAGCAAGGGCTGTTGCTATAGATACTTGCTTGATTACTTGTTTCATTGTATACTTACCAGTGGATTACTTAGAGTTGTTTACCATCATCTGGACTGCTGTGTGTCTGATCAGCATCCACATTGTTGAGTTTCTGGCCTAGCCTTGGGGGGCTGTCCCATGGCATGTATTAGTCCCTTCTGGGAGGGGGCCTTTCCTCCCTATCTCTTCCTTTTCCTCTTTCTTGTCTTTTTCAGCTGCTGTTGTTGTTTACGCAGTGCCTGGCACCTTGAGGGTGCTCCAATTACGAACGGGTCATGGCGAAATTTTCAAAATCTTCTCCTAATTTATTCAAAAAAAGATTCAAGTTGTGGTTTATAGTGGCAATTCAAGGTTTAAGACCATAGTGGGCTATCTATGCCATTCATCCATCTGTTTTTGCAATTTCAAGACTCAAGATTCAAGTTCAAGTTGTATTTTGTTAGATTGTCATGTTTGTGTGGTGTTTCTCTCTCCTCTGTTAGATGAGAGCGAAACACCCAGTAGTCTAGCTTTTGTTTATCACTTTGCCTTTTTGGCCATCTATCCCGTCGGATTGTGTCGGGTTTACGCATTATTTTCTTTCTTTTATTTTCTTTTCTCTTTTGTCCTCCCTGGGGTATGCCCCTTGTAGGCTGTACATTCGTTTAGCCTCTTTTTATTTCAAGCTTATTTATCCAAAAAAAAAACAATGCTTTTAAACCCCCAAAGCCTATCTAAAACCTAAGAAAAATCTCAAAACCCCTTTTCAAACCACATGAGCGCTTGAATGGAGTAACCTTTTGCGCTCATGTCTATACAAGACTTGAATGCTCAAATGGTGACGAATTGAGCGCTCAAGTCATTTGCACGTAACAGCCTTTTGTAGAGCATCTCCAGGCAATAATGATGAGATTTCATTGTTTGGTCGGCGTTCCCCAACTCCAAAAAACACTCCACTACCCTCCTATGACCTACCCTTGTCCAAATAATCACCCAAGACCCTAACCCCACTAATTTTCTCTCCATTTTTAGATACCTTGATCCAGAAGCTCCCACTCCAGCCATAGCCCTTCCAATTATTACAATCCAGCTCTTACTGTCACTCCCTCGATTTCTCAACATAAATAAATATATGTTCTCTCCATGAAATGTCTCGGTAAAACTCATATACTAGTCCAAAATCACCTTACAAGGTTCATGTTGCAATTAAATTACCAATCTAGTTTCAGTACCCTTGTCCCATATTACATGTCTTAAAATTTTACATTTTCTTTCAAAAGTAAGGTTTATCAAGCAAGTCATCAACTAACATTAATCAACGTCACACTCATAACTACTATCTATATCATAGCTTTCACCACATGTATAAACATTTCAAATGTACCCACACACGCGCCATACTCAAGTTCCCATAAGTTTGACAAATACTCAATAAGTGCTCACCCGTGTCCATTTAGTATCCGCGCATCCTACACGTGTCCTACTAACCAAGTGTCTCTTGAGTATCCAAGAGTTCCCAAGTACCCTACGAATGTCCCTCGTATCCCACGCATCACGAGTACTACAAGTTCTTATGTGTTCAAAAATACTCAACTAATACTCCACCGTGTATCACAAATGCCCTCATGTCACACGAGTATCCACGTGCTCAACAAGTACTTCACAAATTATCCCATCGCGCCTCACACATACCCCGGCATCTTATCAGTATTCAAATAATTTCCAAGTGTCCTATTGTACTCCACACATGCCCATGCATCCTATAATATATAAACAAATACACCTGTGTCCCACATGCACTCTCTATTTAATTCCACAAATGTCCAATGATTCGTCTCATTCGTCGGTTTATTGTTTGTGTTTCCAGAATCCTTTATCATCTCTTTCATATTTCATGAATTTCGTAGAGTTCTTTCTAATGTCTCACCGAGTGTTGGCTTGCGTATCTAACGTGACATCCATGTCATTGACCTTCTATACCCTTCCACCTAACCACACATACATTCGTTCCATTTCCCGTCAAATCAATGATTTCATTGGCATTACATACTTTTTGTTCACTTCTTGCTCGTTCAGAGCCTTACCCATCATGGGAGTTTGCTCCGTACCCAATTGTTGGGCACCCCCCATTCCACACAATACTCTAGTGGCTCTAGGGTCAATCAGCTTGTTAAATCCAAACTTTCAGAAGTTCAAAAAGCCTCTATGATTTCTGAAATCTCTAACATAGAGATTAAAGAAACCTTCATGTCACTTAATCCCAATAAAGCACCTGGCCCTGATGGTTATAATGCTGGATTCTTCCAAAAAGCTTGGGAGGTTGTGGGGAATGATGTGACTTCTGCTGTTAGGAATTTTTTCAGGTCGGGCAAACTCCTCACTAAAGCTAACTCTACCAGCGTTGCACTTGTCCCTAAGATTCCCAACCCCTCGAAAGTTGGGGACTACAGGCCAATTTCCTGTTGTAATACCATTTACAAATGCATAGCTAAAATCTTATCCAAGAGAATCCAGGTTGCACTACCCCAGCTCATTGATCCAGTTCAGTCTGGATTTGTTAAGGGTAGGAGGATAACAGATAACATCTTCCTCACTCAGGAGATTATGAGGGATTACCATAAGCATTCCTCCTCCCCTAGGTGTGCTCTAAAAGTTGACATTATGAAAGCCTATGACAATGTTAGATGGAACTTCTTGTGGGATATTCTTGAATCAATGAATTTTCATCCCCAAATGATTCAATGGATCAAAGCATGTGTTACAACAGCTAACTACTCTCTAAGCATTAACGGTGAGCCCTCTGGTTTCATCATTGGCAGAAAGGGTCTGAGGCAAGGCGACCCCTTGTCCTCTTACCTCTTTGTCATTGTTATGGAGGTTCTTACTCAGATACTTAAAGAGAAGTCCCTCAATCCCAATTTCCATTTCCATTGGAGATGTGAGAAGACTAAGATGATTAACCTCTGCTTTGCAGATGATCTCATGATTTTTTGCAAAGGAGAGGTGAGCTCTATTAAGTGCATTAAGGATGCTCTTGCTGAGTTTGAGGCCCTCTCTGGACTCTCCCCCAGTCCAGGCAAAAGTAACATTTTCTTCTCCGGAGTTCCCTCCTCAATTAAAGCTGCCATTCTCGATTATCTTGGTTTTAATGAGGGCTCCCTTCCTGTTAGGTACCTGGGGGTCCCTCTCATCTCCACTAAACTCAAATATACAGACTGCAAGGCTCTCATTGATAGAATCACCAATCGTACCAAATCTTGGGCCAACAAGTACTTATCCTATGCTGGGAGAGTACAACTAGTGAAATCTGTCCTTTTCTCCATGCAGCGTATTGGTCCTCTATATTCATTCTCCCTAAGAAGGTCATTAAAGAAGTTGAATCTATTCTTAGATCTTTCTTCTGGACTGGCTCTGATCTTAGAAGCACTGGGGCTAAAATATCTTGGGAGCAATTGTGCTCCCCCAAGAAAGAGGGAGGCCTGGGCTTTAAATCTCTCCAAGTTTGGAACAAGGCTGCAATGTCTAAGCATATTTGGTACCTTGTCTCTGGGGGTGAGCAATCTATGTGGTGCCAATGGGTGAAATCGTACTTACTCAAAGGTAGATGTTTCTGGAAAATCAAAATCCCCAACAGCCCTTCTTGGACGTGGAGGAAGTTGCTTCAACTTCGTCCCCTCATCCAATCATACATCCAGTATAAAATTGGGGATGGATCTAACACCTTCCTTTGGCATGATAATTGGCACCCCCTGGGTCCCTTAGTTGCAAAATTTGGCAATCGCATCATTTATGACACTGGCATATCTGATGACGCCACAGTGCCCGCCATATTGAATAATAACAATCAATGGAAATTCCCTAGCACTCAAACTTGGGAACTTAATGAGATAAGGGATACCCTGCCTCCTATACATAGAGATAATTCCTCTCATACTGATTCATGTGTGTGGACACTTGCCCGTAATGGTCAATTCAATATCTCAACACTCTGGGACAAACTTAGGTCTCATTCTCCACCTGTTGCTTGGAGCCCTATAATTTGGTTTCCTTCATATATACCTAAGTGTAGCCTCATAAGCTGGATTGCCATCCAGTACAGGTTGAACACTGGGGATAGATTGGTCCAATTTGGAGTCCTTGACTCCCCATGTTGTAGTTTTTGCCTGGACACGGAAACTCATGACCATCTATTCTTCAATTGTTCCTTTACTAAGCAAGTTTGGCAATCTGTGTCCCTTAAATCTCAGTTCGTATGGCAATCTCATTCTCTTTCTAGTTTAATTTCACAACTCTCCAATTTTCAAGGGAAAGGTCTGAGAAGCACAATTGCCAAACTATCCTTTACTGTTACAATATACCATGTATGGATTGAAAGAAACACAAGGAAGTTCCAAAATCTACAGCATTCTATCCCCTCTGTTGTGGCCAGGATTTGTCTTGATATTAGGAACAGGTTGATGTCTCTCACAAAAATCCCTGCTGGACCCTCTACTTTAATGGAATCTTGGAACCTTCCTACTGATCCTACTGATCCTAATTGAGAATTGGTTTGTGGTATGTGGTAGGTAATAGATTGGCATATTCTCAAAATGAATCTCTATAATATTGATGCTTTGCTATTGTGTTGTGGTCTTTGTGTGTGTGCAAGTTTATCCCATACTGACTACATTTGGCTATTGATGCAGGTCCTCAAACATTTGGCTATGAATTTTGTGACTCTTATCTCCCATTTGGGAAGTTTCTTTGTAGGTTCTGGAAGGTTACATTACCAAATGGCTGAGGTGGCTCCCACATGTCCCTGCTATATGGAGTGGAGTGTCTCGTATCACCTATGGGGCTGGTTCATTCAGTTGGGGTAGTTTCAAGCATTTGTGCTGCTGCCACTGTATCTGCTGCAGCATGGAACAGAATGTCTGCCACTGCTGGATCCGTGTTGCTGCTGCCGGCTCTGTTTTTCCAAAGGGGCAGCAGCGCTGCTGCAGAATCATCATCATCATCATCATCATTGCATGGCTTTGGAGGTCCAGGTCCTGCTCCAGTATGGTTTTTTGCCACTGCTGGACTCGTTCTGCTGCTGCAGTTACTGCTGCCCCTGTATTTGCTGCAGCGAGGAAGGATCTGCTTGCTGCTGCCGGCTGTTTCAATCAATGGGGGCAGATTCAATGGCTTGCTGCGGCCCCTTTATTTGTTGCAAAGGTACAATCTACTTGAACTTTATGTTAATCTATGGCAAGGGTTGTTGCTATAGATTCATGTTTACTTGTATCTGGATCATGCTTATTAGGTGGGTTGCAAGGGTTGTTGCAACCTGCATTTTGCAATTGAACTTTCATGTTATTATGTTAATCTATGGCAAGGGTTGTTGCTATAGATTCTTGTTTACTTGTATCTGGATTATGCTTATTAGGTGGGTTGCAAGGGTTGTTGCAACCTGCATTGCTGTTGCTATAGTCCCTTGTTTACTTATCTGTTATTAGATCTCTCATTTGTAATAGCTTTTGTTGAGAACCTGCTGTGTTCTTCCTGTTTCAAAGGAGATGCTGCCCAATTTTTTCAGAAATCCAGTGGACATGATTGCTAATGTATCTAAAGTTATTTGGTATCATCTGGACTGCTGTGTGTCTGATCAGCATCCACAATCCTCTGGCCTAGCTTTGGGGGGTTGTCCCTTAGCGTGTATTAGTCCCTTCTGGGAGGGGGCATTTCCTCCCTACACTAGCCTGTTACACCTATTGTTAGGCCAATGCTGCAGCTGCAGCTACTAACATCAGTTTGCAGCTGTCTGTGTCTTGGCGATGCAGCCCCTTGCATCAAGTCCAAGGATTTATCCCAAGACCCATGTTCAAGCCTCAAGTCCCATGTTTCAAGCATCAAGTTTTATAGTCAAGCAATTCCATGACATTTGCAGTCCCAAGTATGGCATTTGCAGTCCTCTATTTGATGGGAGAGAAACATCCAGTAGGGTTCTACTTGTCTAGCCCACTTTGTAACAATTATCTGATTCACCTATTACCTTTGCTTATTTACACCTATGCTGGCGGGATGTGCCAGTAACCCCTATTTCCTTTTTCTTTTATTTTTGTCCTTCCTGGGGTATGCCCCTTGTAGGCTGTACATTCGCTTATCCTCTTTTAATTTCAAGCTTATTTACCCAAAAAAAAAAGTAGCTTTAGAGTCTTGCTTTTACTTTTGATCTTTTCTTTTGATTGGGCCTGCGTGCCCCGGTAGATAGGTGGATTGGGCCTGTGTGCCCCAGTAGACGGATGGATTGGGCCTGTGTGCCCCCGTAGTTAGTGATGATACACAGACTTAATGTTTTGATTTTTCATGGATTTTGATCAGAGTATATACATGATTTGCACTTTCATTGTTTATTGCATTGTTCTCTCGTTTTTGATGTACAAATGAACCAACCTGTTGTAGAATGTATATAATTTTATTCACAAAGCTTTGAATCCAAGCATCCAAATACAAAGTTTAAAATTCAACTCCAAAGAAAAACTAACATGTTTGTGAATTTGGACGAAACATGATTATTTGAGTTTATGTACAACTGGAAGATGTATTTACACGTTACACGGCCTGACACACTCCTTATATATGTACACTTGACATTTAATCTGCACCAAATGACCTTAGAACAGAATTTGATGTTCATAAGGCATATTTAAAAATAAAATGCTTCATGAGCCTGTTTTAACATGATGAATTGCCGCATTATTGCTTTGTCCAAGTCATAAATGACGAAAATGCCCCTGTGACCGTCACAATTTGGCCTGAGGTCCCACGGGACCAACAAAACAGGCTCATGAAGCATTTTGTCCATGGTGACGGCCAAATTGCTTTGTCCATGGTGACGGCCGCCATTTCATTGCTTGAGTTGGCCATCGGGACCTTAAAACTCCACATCCTTGAAGAATTGCCCCGGAAACCGTTCTGATAAGTCATAATTCTCCTCCAACACGTGTCTCAATTATCGGGTATGGCTCGTGAAGCTTGGAAATGGATTTGAATGTCCAACGGCCATTTTAAGTTTTGAACTTCCATTTTCGCGTGTCCCGTGTCCATATATGTATCGGCTTGATAAATTGGGTTATGGAACGCCCCGTGAAGTCACAAATACCCTTTAGGACTTGGTCGAATAGTTAAACAAAGCTCGGGAAGCTTGAAAATGGATCCGGACATCCAATGGCCAACCTCATGCCTTAACCTTGCATTTTTGCATATCCCGTGTCCGTATGCGTATTGGCTTGATTACTCGGGGAACGAGATATTCCATGAAGTCACAATTACCCTTTGGGACTTAGTTTGGGCGTTGGTGGATGGTTGGAGTGCTTAGAATAGGTTTCGGACATCAAACGGGCTAAACTGCAGTTGCTGCTGTTTTTGCAGGCCTTGAGCGCTCAATGTGGGTTGAGCGCTCAAGCTCACCGCCTTGAGCGCTCAAGGTGGTCCAGAGGGGGTTGAGCGCTCAACTCCATGGCATTGAGCGCTCAATGTCTGTGCTGGGCAGGTTTGTAGTGTTGCTTCCCAATGAATTTTTGGACCCTTTTGCATGGTTTTCTCTGCCCCAAACGTCTTGTTGCTCTGTTATAACATCCCCCAAGCTTTGAATATCACCTTCCCAAGGTCTTTTCACCTTTTCCCCACAAATACCATGCATTTCCAATGCATTTTCAAATTTTCCCACAACAAAATTTTTGGAAACATGCATTTGACCATCTTGAAAATGCACTCTTTGATTTCCAATGTTGCATGTCAAACTTGTAAGATTCCTCTCTAATCCCCTATAAATACCATGCATAACCAAACATTTCCACATACCATCTCCATACCAACTTTTCATTCCTCCCTCCACATATTTCCTTTGTCCATTTTTCATCACTTCCACATGGCTGCCCTCGACCCTTCCGTCATCAATACTTGGGTTGCTAGCCTCGAAAACATCGATTGGTTCAACTTTCGAGGTCTAGGGCTCAATGCACTTCGTCACCTCCACACTTTTCCTATCCGTCAAGATCTTTTGCATGCCGCCGTTCGTTGTTGGGATTCGGAGCTTCATGTGTTCCGTTTTGGCTTGCAAGAGCTTTGTCCAACCGTTGAGGAATTTCAAGCATACCTTGGCGGTAATGCTTTTGCGGATCCCGTCATACCACCTATTCGCCAAAACTATGCCAACATTCTCAGTAGAAAGCTTGGTCTAGGGAACGGCGCTGCGCGCTTCTTGATTCGCAATGAGACCCTCAATGTCCTCCGTCTCTTCGTGGATTATGGCCCTACAGGTGATCTCTTGGATTTTACCGTCTAGAATCGGCGCATGTTCGCACTTTGCATGTGTCTCTTGGCATTGTACTTGTTGGTCCCATATGATGGCCACCCTAGTTCCGCCATTGTCGGTGTTGCTGCTCAGATCGAACAACGGAGGGATGTGGTTCCCTTGGTTTTGGCTGAGACAATCATGGGTTTGGATGCGGTCAAGGCTGGGAGAACGGACACATTTGCCGGGAGTCCACTCTTGCTTCAGGTTTGGTTTATTTGGTCTGGATGTTTCGATTTCATGGTTTAGGGAATTTTGGTTGTTGGCTTGGTTTTGACTCTGGTTTGGGTGTTTTGGATTGCAGATGTGGTTATGTGACAAGGTTGGGCTTTTGAGGGAGCCAGCAGGTGATTGGGTTTACGAACCCCGAACTTGGGTGGATAGGCCATTTGTGCATGATGAGGCTGATGATGAAGATGAATGGACTGACTTCTTCAGGTCATTGGAGGAGGATAATATTGTATGGAGATGCCATTGGTTGCCTTTGCCGGATATGACGGCCAATCATATGGGAGACACATGGGTGATCTTGGCGGGATTGCAGGGATACGCATACTATTTCCCACAGCGCATTCTTCGCCAATACTGCATCCGCCAAGAGGTGGAGTATGCTGTTCCTGCCACTTTCAGCCTTCCCTCATTCAAACATTCTGTTTTCGAGCATTACCGTACTTCCTGGCGGCACAGGGTCGTTTGGGCTCCTGATCCCTACCTAACTATTCATCTGGACAGACACTACAGAGACTGGATGAGGATGCAGATGAGGGCACAACGCCGAAGAAATTAATGCAACTTTCCTTTCGACTCACTAGGCTGTTTCCTGAAATAAATGGTATTTTTTTTTTAGGCTATGTTGCTCAGCTTATGTAATCGAAGAACTGATTTGAATAAAATTGAATCATGAAGGGTTTCCCCCTCTTGGTTCATTTGATTCCATATGCTATCTCCTTCGGACTATGCGGAAATGTGGGCCAACTCATCAGATTTAGACCGAACCCTAGGATGGGGTTGCCTACGTATCCTTTTTCAAGGAATCAGGTCATGGCGTAGTTTAGGCAAGGGTTCATTCGGGTATTAACACTCTCCTTTTATGCTCTAAATTTTGCCTGGTACCACCTTTTCAGGTTTTTGGTCCAGCGAGTTCTTTCTTGAATTTTTGCCTTAAATTTTGCCTAGACCGCCCAGTGTGGGTTTTCGGCCTAGTAGGCTTGCTCTAATTTTTGCTTGGGTCGGTTCGCCCTTGCGATTTTCCGCCCAACGAGCATCTCTCAGGGGTAATATCGTTTAAGTTGGTCCAAATTAACAAGATTGTTGAACTCGTTACCATCCAAATCAATAATCACCGCTGCCCCACCGTCGAGGATAGTTTTGATGATGTATGGTCCTGCCCATTTCGGCCTGAATTTTTCTCGGGGATCGAATATCGGTGCCCGAATCTCTTTCACCACCATATCTCCTTCGATCAGATCCCTGGATTTTACCTTCTTGTTGAACGCGCGAGCAATCCTTCTCTGATATCCCTGAATGTGATATAATGCCCGCAGCCTCCTTTCATCAAACAACATTAGTTCTGTGAATCTGTCACTCAACCAGTCAGCCTCATCGATTTCACTTTCTACCATCACCCTCAAAGATGGCACCTCAAGTTCAATGGGAAGTACTGCCTCCATACCATAGACCAAAGAATAGGGCGTTGCCCCTGTTGGAGTTCGGATAGAGGTGCGGTATCCCCATAATGCCAACGGCAGTTTCTCATGCCAATCCCTAGACGATTCGATGGTTTTCTCCAAGATATTCTTGATTGATTTGTTTGCTGCTTCCACGGCTCCATTAGTTTGTGGCCTGTACACTGTTGATTTGTGCACTTGAACATTAAACTCTTCGAGTACTTCTGCTGCTCTTCCTTTGAAATGCACACCATTGTCTGATACGAAGGCATTGGGGACCCCGTACCGATAAATGATGTTTTGCTTGATAAAATGGGCCATTTGTACTGCTGTCAATGTAGCATAAGAAGCTGACTCTACCCACTTCGTGAAGTAATCGATCGCCACCAATATAAACTTGTGTCCATTTGATGCTGGTGGCGTGATTTTCCCGATCACATCTATTCCCCACACTGAGAAAGGCCAAGGCGTTGCCATTGTATGAAGCTCAGATGGCGGAACATGCATGAGGTTAGCGTGGACCTGGCACTTATGACATCTTCGCACATACTGAACGCAATCCGTTTCCATGGTTAACCAGAAATATCCTTGCCTCAGAATCTTCTTTGCCATCATTAATCCGCTCATGTGGGGACCACAGATTCCTTCATGGATCTCCTCCATTACCCTCTTTATGTCGTCACCATGGATGCACAGCTTGTGCATGCCACAGTATGACCTTTTATACAACCTTCCACCACAGATGATGTATTGTGACGCCAGCCTTTGCAATGCTATTCGATCTTTCTTATTTGCTCCTTCCGGGTATTCTCCTTTCTCAACCAGATTCCAGATATCGTGATACCAAGGTAGACCATCATCAATTTCTCCAACATTCATCACATATTCATAGGCTGGCCTATTTCTTTGCTCGATCATGATTGGCCTCATTCTCACCCCTACGGGCAATTCTACCATTGACGCCAGGGTTGCAAGTGCATCGGCGAACTGATTCTTCATCCTCGGTATATGAGTAAAGGTTACTTGCTCGAATTGATGAATCAGATCGTCGAGATCCTTATGGTATGGCTTCAACTTCTCTTCTCGCACTCTCCAATCACCGTTGGCTTGGGAAACCACCAGATTTGAATCCCCAATCACTTCCAACTTCTTCACCCTGATTTCAAGAGCAGCCTCCATTCCAACAATACATGCTTCATACTCTGCCTGGTTATTCGTAACTTCGAAATTTAACTTGAAAGAGAGGGGAATGTGCGGCCCTTCTGGTGAAACTAGCAGTATGCCGATCCCAAATCCTTTCTGATTTGTTGCTCCATCGAAGTACAGCTTCCAAACATCATCTGACACCGCCATGACATGCTCATCGGGGAATTGAAACTCTGTATCTTCTGGCCCCTCAATCGGGTGATCTGCCAGGAATTCTGCAACGGCCCTGCCTTTCACTGACTTTCTTGTTACATACTTGAGTTCAAATTCAGCCAACAGAAGTAACCATCGTGCCAGTTTTCCAGTGAGTGCTGGTTTCTCAAACAGATATTTGAGAGGGTCCATTCGAGAAATCAACACTACCGAATAGGCTAACATGTAGTGCCTTAGCTTTTTGGAGGCCCACACAAGGGCCCAACAGGTTTTCTCCAAAGGTGTGTATCTTTCTTCGGCTCCAACCATCTTCTTACTCAGATAATATACCGCCTTCTCGATTCCTGCTTCACCTTCCTGTGCCAACATGCAGCCCATTGCAGATTGTGTTACTGATAGATATAAAATGAGAGGCTTCCCGGGTGTTGGCGGCATCAACACTGGGGGACTTTGAAGATATTGCCGGATTGACTCGAAGGCTTTTTGACACTTGTCATCCCACCTGAATGGTATCCCTTTCTTTAACAGACGAAACATCGGCTCGCAAGTCGATGTTAACTTTGCGATGAAACTACTGATGAACTGGATTTTCCCGAGAAAGCTTCGTACCTCTTTTTCCGTTCGGGGTGGTTCCATATCGAGAATAGCTTTGATTTTTGACGGATCAACTTCGATTCCTCTGGTGGTGATCATGAATCCCAACATCTTCCCTGCGGTGACCCCAAATGTGCATTTCTGTGGATTGAGGCGCATTCGGTACTTACGTATCCTCTTGAAGAATTTGCGCAGTGCTGGGAGATGACCTTCTCTTTCCTTCGCTTTCACAATCATATCATCCACATACACCTCAACTTCTTTGTGTATCATGTCGTGTAGCAAAGTCGTAGCGGCTCGTTGGTAAGTTGATCCGGCGTTCTTTAGTCCGAATGGCATGACTCGATAGCAGAACGTTCCCCATTCAGTGGTGAAGGTTGTTTTTTCTCGATCCTCTGGAGCCATCAAAATCTGGTTGTACCCCAAAAACCCATCCATGAATGAGAGCAGTGCATGCCCTGCCGTGTTATCTACCAGTACATCGATGTGAGGCAAGGGAAAGTCGTCCTTTGGGCTAGCTTTGTTCAAATCTCTGAAATCTACACACACCCTGACTCTTCCGTCCTTTTTGGGTACCGGCACGATATTCGCAACCCACTATGGATATTCAGTTACCATCAGAAAACCGGCGTTGAATTGTTTGGTAACCTCTTCCTTGACCTTTTCAACCCAATCTCGCCTGATTTTTCTCAACTTCTGCTTCACTGGTTTTGCATCGGGGTATAAGGGAATTCGGTGCTGCACAATTTCAGGATCGATTCCGGGCATATCTGGGTGGGACCAAGCGAAAACATCTTCAAATTCTTTTAGCAAATCAATGAGCGATTCTTGTTCCTCCGAAGATAGCCCGGAACCGATTTGAACCATGCGAGGATTTTCCTCATCTCTCAATTTTATTGAAATAACTTCTTCTTTTATTGGCTGAGCATGCCTTTCATTTTCCCTTTCGATTAGAGACTTAAGTTCTTTGGGTATTTCTCCCTCGAACTCAATCTCACCATCGTCAGGGTCAACACAATTTATTTCGGGAACAGCAAAGTAAGCGAAATCACCATCCATTTCATTAACAAAGCCCTCCGGGGCACAGTACATGGCATCAGACTCAAATTCAAAATAGAAATGACGATGTGGAGGGCCATGAGGCACAAACTCCGACTCACAGTCAAGTTCATACTCTGATTCAGACTCGGACTCTAGCTTAGTGAATGCACTAGTAAATTCTACAATAGGAGTGAAAGTGCAATTCTTGTACTCTCCGACTGCATCCACTATCAGCACGTTGGGGTCTTCGAATGCCTCCTGTCCAAGCATCATCACTGCTGGCTCCTCTTTATCCTTACCTATTAGACTAACCTCGTCGAACATCGACATTAAGATCCCACCATCTAAAGCCTCCATCCAGTCCGCTTTAAGGTCCTTCACCAATTGCTCGACCTTTTCGTGCTTATCTTCGCTATCCCAAGCCTCATTAGCAAAGATTTCGAATCCTGGGTGCATCTTTCCACTTATTTCATTTACAAATGGCTCAGGCTGACCGTGGTATGGTTCATTTGACCCTTCCCTGACAAAGCGAATCTGGCGGTCTGTACTGGTTCTAGCCTTATTAGTCTTCCCTCTTTACATTTCTTTCAATGTAGGCTCATATCCCAAACCAAAACGGCCTCGCTGAGAAGGGAATTCAGGAAATTGAGCCACCCCCTGGTGAGTTCGACCCAAGCCAGTCCCTGGCAGATAGGACATCCTTCTCATCATCTCAAGGACGGTGGTGCTGATTGAGAAATCATCATCGATGCGTAGCGTGAACACACCGCCGCAGTGCAGAAGCAGATCAAATGGCAGTAACAAGCTCAGATTAAATGGAGCAGCAGTAGTATAACAGGATCAGATCAAAAGGCAGTACAGAAATGCAGATCACATCAGCCGCAGAAGAAACTTGAATCTTGAAACTGAGAATAAGTCCTTGGATTAACTTGGGATGAACTTGAGAGTGTTGAGCCTGATAAAGTAACAGGCTAGAGTAGGGAGGAAAGGCCCCCTCCCAGAAGGGACTAAAACATGCCATGGGACAGCCCCCCATGGCTAGGCCAGGGATCTCAACATCGTGGATGCTGATCAGACACACAGCAGTCCAGATGAAACCAACCAACTATATATTCTGGAAAAATTGAGCAGCATTCCGTTTGATTTTTGACAACCCCAATAAGATCAGTACATCAGAGCATGGGTAGCTTATAACCCTCAGAGCATCAAAGTGTAACAGTGCAATATTGTGTATCCAGTGCACGCAAATAGCTAAGCTAACAAAAGAACAAAATATGTTGAGCCTGAGATGAAGTGGAACCATGCAAGAGAGGAAGAGTCTCCCTGATCTCATTTAGCTCCCAAGTTTGGGTAATTGGAAAGTTCCATTGGTAGAGGTTATTCAAAATAGCAGACACATTGGCACCCTCAGGAATGCCAGAGTCATAAATGATACGAGCGCCATATTTAGCAACCAATGGACCAAGGGATGTGGTAGAACCATCACCAATCTGGTACTGAATGAATGATTGAATGAGAGGACGAAGTTGAAGTAATTTCCTCCAAGTCCATGAAGGACTACTAGGTATTTTGATTTGCCAGAAACTCCGCCCTTTGAGTAAGTAGGATTTCACCCATTGGCACCACATGGATTGCTCACCTCCTTAGATAAGATACCAAATGTGCTTGGCCATAGCCGCTTTATTCCAACTTTGAAGGGATTTAAAGCCCAAACCCCCTTCTTTCTTTGGGGTGCATAAGTGCTCCCAGGCGATTTTGGCTCCAGTGCTTCTAAGATCAGCCCCAGTCCAGAAGAATGATCTTAGAATAGACTCTACTTCCTTAATGACTTTCTTAGGGAGGATGAATATGGAAGACCAGTAGGTTTGCATGGAGAACAAGACAGACTTGATCAATTGAACCCTCCCAGCATAAGATAAGTACCTATTAGCCCAAGATTTAGTGCGATTTGTGATCTTATCTATAAGGGCCTTATAATCTGTGTACTTAAGCTTAGTAGAAATGAGGGGAACCCCAAGATATCTAACTGGGAGGGAACCCTCCTGAAATCCCAATAATTCAAGGATATCAGATTTGGTTGTGGGTGGGACTCCGGAAAAAAAGATGCTACTTTTACCAGGACTAGGAGATAATCCAGAAAGTGCTTCAAACTCAATAAGAGCTTCTTGGATGCATTGAATAGAGCTCAAATCCCCTTTACTGAATATCATGAGATCATCAGCAAAGCAAAGATTGATGATCTTAGTCTTTTCACACCTCCAATGGAAATGAAAGCTGGGACTATTAGATTTCTCTTTCAACAATTGGGTGAGAACCTCCATGACAATAACAAAAAGGTATGAAGACAAAGGATCACCTTGTCTCAAGCCTTTTTTGCCTTGAATGAAACCAGTGGGCTCACCATTGATGCTCAGAGAATAGTTAGCAGTGGAAACACATGCTTTAATCCATTGGATCATTTGAGGGTGGAAATTCATCGTTTCAAGAATATCCCACAAGAAACTCCACCTAACATTATCATAGGCTTTCATTATGTCAACCTTTAAAGCACATCTAGGAGATGAAGAATGCTTGTGGTAATCTCTCATGATTTCCTGGGTAGGGAAGATATTATCAGTAATCCTCCTACCATGCACAAACCCAGATTGCACAGGATCAATGAGATGGGGTAAAACAATTTGTATTCTTTTGGATATGATTTTGGCAATGCACTTATATATTGTATTACAACATGAGATTGGTCTAAAATCCCCAACTTTGGAAGGGTTAGGGATTTTAGGGACAAGTGCAATACTGGTAGAATTGGCCTTAGCAAGGAGTCTACCAGATCTAAAGAAGTTCCTGACGGCAGAGGTCACATCCTGCCCAACAACAACCCATGCTTTTTGAAAGAAACCTGCATTGTACCCATCAGGACCAGGGGCTTTGTTAGGATTGAGTGACATGAATGTTTCCTTGATCTCAGCATTAGAGATCTCAGAAATCATAGCATTACTTTGAGTATCAGATAGAATGTTGCTGACAAGCTGATTAATCCTAGGCCTCCCCTGGTATTGTGTGATATGAGGGGTACCAAGCAGTTGAGTATAGTACTCAACAAAGGTAGATTTGATCACTCTTGAATCTTGAGTGAGATTGTTATCAACAATGATAAGACTAGTGATTCTACCTCTATTTCTATTATGGGATATGGACTTGAAGAAATAGGAGGTGCATTGATCCCCAAGTTTCAGCCATTGGATTCTAGATTTTTGTTTAGCAAAACTTTCCTCTGCTCTAGCCAACATCATGTATTGTCTACAGAGGACTCTCTCTTGTGCTTGATTAGTGGTATTATTTGGATTAGCCCCCAAATGCTTTTGAATACCATCTAATTGTTGCCTGGCAGCAAGAGCCCTAGAGGAGATGTCACTATACTCCTTAGTATTAAGCTTTTTGAGTTCATTTTGGAGGAGCTTAAGTTTCTCACATGTAACATACATTGGATTACCAATGATAATATTCCTCCACACATGCTGAACCACAGAAAGGAAATTAGGATGATCAGCAAGAAAATTGAAGAATTTGAAAGGTTTGTTGGATTTCTCAAAAGAGGGATTCAGATAAACCACTGCAGGAGAGTGATCAGAAATCCCAGGGGTGAGGAAGTGAGCATTAGAATGGACAAAAGTTTTAATCCACTTCTCATTAACAAGCACTCTATCAATTTTAGTGGTGATAACATGGGAAGGATCTTGCTTGTTGGACCATGTGAAGTGGCACCCTGTGTACTTAAGATCATCAAGTTCATTGTGATCTATACACATACTAAAGCTGTCCATATGGGGTGGCCAGTGATTGTCACCCCCAACTTTATTAGAGGGAAATCTTATAGCATTGAAATCACCTAATATAACCCAGGGGTCAGGGCAATTCCAAGAGTTTATGTCTTGCCACAACTCAGTCCTCTCTAAGTAAATGTTGGATCCATAGACAAAGGTGGCTATAAAATGGATATCACCTGTTATAGATTGAACATGGCAGTGGATGGCTTGACTGGATTGACCAAGGACATTGACTTTCACAATAGAGGGGTCCCAGCCAACACATATTCTTCCATTAGGAGAGTGAGCAAAATTGTGAACAAAGGACCAAAAGGGAATCATGGAGTTAAAGACTCTGTTGAAGTTAGACTCCTTTATTTTATGCTCAACCAAGCCAATAATTGACAACTTATATTTATTAACAAAAGACTTGACCTCTTTTTGTTTGAGAGGGTCATTTAGACCCCTCAGATTCCAAAAACCAAATTGTACTGGAGGAGTAGGCATAGACATAAAATATTATATCAAAAGTGGCAGATAATAGACAGATAAAGCATACTGCCAAGACAAAAAGTGATAAGAAAGTTTACCTCCCTTTGTTATGGGGGCTAGAAGTACCCCCCTTGCTGCCATTGCTTGCTTTCTTGTGCTTCTTCTGGTTGCTTTTCTTGCCATTCCCCCCTTTAGAGTCAGGAGGATCAGGAGGGCTTTCGATCACTAAGGGTTCCATTTCAGTCCTCAAAGACAGATCTTGAGAGTGCTGGTCCTTCTCTCCATGCCCTTCCACAACATATTGTAATTTCTGCACGGGAGGACCAAAGCAAGAGCTACCAGAAGTAGGAATGGTATCATCTTGAACCTCTGCTGTTTCACTCTGATTGTCATCCCCCAAATCTTCGATGTCCACTCCTTCCTTGCCAGGTTGCATAACAAGGTTAGGTCCTAAGGTGGCATCGTGCACTTCCTTAGTGAGAGCTTCCAAGACTCCTCCACCTCGCCCCAAAGCCTTACCAAGTTGTTGCCAAGTTTCATCTGTGTTTGTATTCTGAGTTTCAATCTTGGGTTTGCAAGTATGCCCAAAAACCATACATGAACCACATCTTGGAGGAAGCCACTGATATTCCAAATGCACAGTGACTGACTCAAGACCATGTCTGACTTGCATAGCTTTGGGAAATTCTGATTCAGCTGAGATTTCCACACAGATTCTGGCAAAATCAAGTCTCTGCTGTTGGGCAGTAGCTATATCCACATGAAGTGGCTTGCCCAGAGAACTAGTGATACGACTCAGCCCTTCCTCTGTCCAACATTCTAGAGGCAGTTTATGAATTTTAACCCATACAGGGATAGTTGAGGGGTGTTCAGTGGATGGGGTAAACATCCTATGCCAATCCTTAAGGACTAGAAATCTTCTAGAGAAGAAATAGGGGCCACCCTCCAGGACTCTAAGCTTGGTCTCCTCATCCTGAAATTCAAAAAAGTAACTGGCCCCAACTTGCTTAATTTTAATCTTGCCATGATCTTTCCATATTCTCCTTGCAGTAGCACTAAGAAGTGGGAAAGCCTTTTTTCCATCCAAGAAATGGCCAATAAGGCAGTTGTTCCATGTCCTGTCATTGAGATGGTGATCTTCCAGTTCGACAACTGGATCATCTCCTTGAAGTAGCTCTGGGTAGTGGGTAAGTTTCATAACATTTGAGCGGGCCTGAGACTGGAAAAGAGATGCCCAGTCCTTGGCTTTGGGTTGTTGACTAGTAGTTTGAACAGTGGAGTGGGTTTTAGTGTCTGTATCTTTCTTGAGAGGATCCTCAATGGGACATTGTAGATGATGGTGAGAATTAGGAAAATGAAAGTCAACTTTTAGAGAGTTACCTGCAGCTTTACTGGAAGATGGGTTTTTAGGATTAAAATCCTGTGCTCTGAGTTGGATGAGTTGAGTTCTGAGTTCAGAACAATCAACCCTAGTACCGGAGTTCTGCATTTCTTCTTCCAAAGCTTGCACTAGTACAGCTATTCTCTCTTCACCATCGAGATGGGTCCCCGCTTGTCTGAAGACCTCCTGTAGCTTGCGCGCAGAGTTGGGGCTACATTTGGTAGGGCTATGTGGGCCAAATGCTTGAATATCTGTATGATCTTGGTAGGTATGAGAGCTTTGGTTAGCAGGTTTTCTTGGAGTCGAGTACAGATCTCGAACTGTGGGGGAACTAGGGTTTGAAGGAGTGTGAGGGCTGTGCCCATCAGAGTTGGATTGAAAGGGGTTGAATGGGGTATTAGATGAGTTTGTAGTTTTGGAGGAATGGGCTTCACCATCTGAAGTTCTCTCATGCTTCGGTTCAGGAGATTTAGGGTTTTTTTGAGTGGAGAAGTGAGTCGGGTCAAGATTAGGTTTAGATTGGACTGAGCTTTGAAGAACAAATTTAGTTGGTGTGAGGTTAAGAATGGAAGATTGTGGATTAGTTTGAAGTTTTCCTGCCATAAGAGGGGTATCCCTTACCTCAGAACCCAGATCTGAAAATCTTACGGGAGTGGTTGTGTCGGGCATATCTCCCAAGCTTGAGATTTGAACCAACCGTGAGTTGGTTTGAAGATTGATGGCATTCCGTTGCTTCCTGCGCACCTCATTAGAGTCAATAGCTTTTGGGACCCTAACCCATCTGCCATTGACACTGTTCCGTCTCCCATGGTTAGGTCACCGAGAACCATATCCTAGAGAGAAGGTGGAGCATGTTTTTTTTCATGAGTTTTACCTCCATTAGTAAATATATGTTAACAAAAAGTGGCAGATAATGGAAGTATTCGTGTGTTGCCAAGTGAAACTATTGTGCATTTACCTCTTAGTAGGTTGAGTGGAGCCTCTTGAATTGCCCTTTTTCTTTTGCTTCTTTTTACTGGAGTTGACTAATGATCTTGGAGAATCCTGAGTCGTTGACACCACAATCCCCTTCCCTGTCCCTCCTTTCTCAGCGTCCTTGTTAGGGCTGCTCCCAACAATTTCAGTAGAATTGCAGCAATCAGTTGGAATATTAGGAGGTTTTGGATCAGGTTCCTTCTTAATATCCCCCAATGGGACATCATTTGCATTGGATTTCACAAAAGAAACATCCTCACCTACTAAACTGGACAGTGAGGAATTTTCTACTTCAATGACCTCGTCCACCGTCTCACTTGCATCATCATCTGACTGCTCAAAGTCCGAGGGCTTGACAACAAACTGGGCACCAGTAGAATTAGGAACATTAACTGTCACTGCCTCTAAAGCATCAATCCCTCCTAAGCTTGAGCAAGCAACCTTGCTATTACCCTCCTTGAGGTATTCTTCATGTTGAGTGGCAGACTCCACAGGACTTACAACAGGAATTTTAGATCTGCCAACTGGTTGCCAAGCAAACTTAGAATTCTCACCTTTCTCTTTGGTGCTGTTATTTGAAGCTTCAGGAGCAGTTACAATAGGTTTGGCAGAGCAGCTGTGGTCAAACACTTTACATCTTGTGCATTTTTGGGGAATCCATTGATACTCAACAGGAACAACTACTGAGCCTCTATCCGTGACGACTTGAATGCTAGTTGGAAAATCTGAATCAGCTTCAATCTCAATGCAAACCCTTGCAAAGGTTAATCTTTGCTGCTTGGCAGTAGCTACATCTACATGTAGGGGTTTGCCTATAGTACTAGCAATACGACTTAAACCTTCCTCTGTCCAACATTTGAGAGGTAATTTATGCAGTTTAATCCAAGCAAGGATACTGGAGGGATGTTCAGGAGAGGGGATGAGCATCCTTTCCCACTCCTTAAGAACAAGGTATCTTTTAGAAAAAAAGTAAGGGCCACCTTCCAATACTTTGTTCTTGGACTCTTCATCCTGAAATTCAAAGAAGAAACAGGCCCCCACCTGCCTAATTTTGATGGAGCCACAGTCCTTCCAGACTCTCCTGGCAGTGGAGCTCAAGAGGGGAAAAGCCATTTTCCCATCAAGGAAATACCCAATAAGGCAATGCCCCCAATTCTTATCATCTAAGTGGGATTCATCTAACATTACAACTGCATCGGAGTTTTGTCTCAGTTCAGGGTAGTGCTTAAGTTTCATACCTGTAGACGGGCTTTGAGCTTTAAATAGGGAACCCCAATCTTTAACCTTAGGCCTGGGAGGAGGAACAGGTTGATTAGTAAGCTGAACAGGTTCTTGATTGAGAGCATTCGGATCAAAGAAATCCCCTCTTGCATCGAACACCACAGGTCCGTCTGATGTAGTCTATAGGTCTTGCACACTATGCAGCTGATTTTCCAACTCAGATAAATGAACCGTAACCCCAGACTTTTGCAATTCCTCCTCCAATGATTGGATCAGCGAGGACACTCGATCCTTGCTAATCACGCACTCTTTTGCTTTCTGAAAAACCTGCTGGAGGTTTCAGCTAGGGCTGTTTTTGGTAGGGCTGTGTGGCCCAAAAGTCGGGGTAGTCGATTTAGGGCTTCCTTCCAGCAGACTTGGTTGACGTAGATTTGTGGTAGAGATTTGTTCGGAGGTGAAGATCTGCGGAGGGGTGGTAACCCCAATCCGGTTAGGGTTACTAGCACCGTTATCAGTATGTGAGGTTTTGTTATGAAGAGAGTTTGGAGATCGGGGAAGAGTCAGATCTGGATTGACAGGAAGATCCAACTTTGGTTTCACACGCTGTGGATAGACATTGGACTGCACAAATCTAGGTTTCGGTGTGTAATGGAGAGCCATACCTTCAGGTTGAGGAGTGGCTGGGGGAGAAGTATTTTCCGAAGTTGAAACCTGAACTGGGCTAATCTCGGAATGTGAAGTTGTAACTCTTCTCTGATTCCTGCGAATTTCATTGGAATCTACCACTTTAGAAGCTAGACCAACCGTGGATGGAGAAAGGGCTTCCATCGTTTCTAGGGTTTCTCACAGTGAACGCGAGGAAGAAGATGGAATCGCCCATTTCGCTAGTGAGAGAAGCTCCATGCTGACGTCACTAGCCATTTTTCATATTCAGGACCATGGAGTTAACGACTAAACGAGTGAAACTTGTGCATTTTTCTGGAAGCTTGAGATTGGGAGGCGCTGGCTGTGTAGGATGGGGCTGGAATGAATCAAGGGGGTTAAAAATGACAGCCCCTGTTGAGTGTGAGGAGCTACCTTCCCCTACCTGTGCTACTGTTGGAAATTTAGTAGAGCCCTCAATTGTGCTCTGAGCTTCTGCTTGTGTTGAACCTGTTGTAAGTTTGCCTTTTCCTACAACTAACCACTCCTGAGGATTAGAATCTTTGGGGGCAGGTTTAGGGCCGCAAGTGTGCCCAAACACCTTACAACTTTCACACTTGGAAGGGAGCCATTGATATTCAACCCCAACCATGACTGAATCTGTGTTAACCGAGATTGTTATGTCATTGGGAAGATCATCCTTTGCATCAATCTCTATACAGATGCGAGCAAAGTCTATCCGTTTCCTTTTAGCTGTAGCTTCATCCACATGGAGAGGCTTACCTATTGCGCTTGCAATTGCAATTTTGCTAAAACCCACTGGGGTCCAGAATTCCAAGGGTAATCTGTGTAGTTTAACCCATACAGGTATGGTGGAAGGTTGTATTTAGGTACGCATGGTTCAGGGTTCTTAAGAGTTGAGAGCTTCTCTCTCTAGATTCTAGAGAGAGAATGCACTCCTCTTTATCTGTTTAACCCAATCAATTTTTATCAATCCTCCAAACATCTGTTTGGTGTTCACCAATCTGTTTCTTCAGATTATCATCTATGTTTTAACAAGGGAGGTCTGTGAGAGTTCTGTTTGGTCTTTCCATTCGACTCCTATACATGAAAATCATCATCAGATGGGGGTTGTTTACCCCAAACCCAGTTCGGTTCTTCATCATTTCTCTCCATGGATCTCGTCATGAGGTCTATCACACAAGGGGTCTGGTTCAACCCGGATCCCTTCATGGGTCATACCAAAATCTCCCACGCAGGTGAGACAGAGACAGCACGAAATGGGTTCCGTCCATAAAGGTCCACAAGAACCATAAATCTGCTGGAGTTTACAGAGCTACTTTGTAGCTTCCGTAAGGAGATCGACTCGAGGGATTAGAGGGAGTACACGCGAATGCACAACAGATTGGGGTCTAGGTTCTAGTACAACGGCTGTCTTCCTCGCGCATCAGTTCTCTTCCATTATGTGTCGTTGGTGTCACGGTGGAGGAGGTAATGCCACTTCGGATCCTGGCGTATGGGTAAGACTAAGGCAATATTGGAACTGAGCTCTTTTCGTATGCATTTGTACATATTTCTTCGGCATTTCTTGAGCTCCATATGGGCAGATCTACTTTAGATGTTATTTTGTTGGGAATTAACTTAGTTATGTTTTTCCTCAGTTAATTATTGATTTTGGACTTTTTTTTTTCGGTAAACCTTGATTTTGGACTTTGTATGTCTGTATTCTGGATTTTCGGATTTTCGGATTCCATGGCTCCTTTTACTGGGTTTAGATGAATCTGGGAATTACAGAGAGTGGAGCTCACACTCCATCTCGCGACTGGGACTGGAAATCATGGGGATTGGCTAGCTGATCTCGGAAACCAAACGTACACGCAACAAGTATGTGGGTCCATGGTCTTTCTGTTGGACCTTATGCAATTGTTATGTTAAAAGGTTGGGTACAGCTGTACCGTATGGCTCTCTCTTGGGCCACCCACCGAACTACCACAGACTGACTTTATCGGTTGAATCACTTGGTCCCACCCAGTGCTGGTGCTTTAGAAAGTTGGGCAATGTGTTGCTCGAAAATTAAATAGTGGGCCTTTGTGCCCAGAAAATAAAACATTTATCCCTATTTTGGCGGGTTGTGCCAGGACCTTTAATTTTCCCACCCCGGCGGGTTGTGCCGAGGAGCACGCAATTTTTTTTTCTTTTTCTTTTATTTTTGTTTTGTCCTCCCTGGGGTATGCCCCTTGTAGGCTGTACATTCGTTTAACCCCTTTTAATTTCAAGCTAAATTACCTAAAAAAAAAAAAAGGTTGTATTTTGCAAAAATAGAAGAACTTAACTAACTTATAGGGGTTGAGAGCTTCTCTCTCTAGAAATAGAGAGAGAATGCACTCCCCCTGGAAATTCTACTCAATTTTTTCACTCACGCCCTTGATCTTTCTGATTTCGGGGGGTTCTATCTCTAATCTGATCGGATTGGTTGGTCCTTGTTTATCCGAAGTGGATTCGTCCTCTTTTCTATCAATAAATGGATCCCTCTACCATCACTCAAGCACATTGTACAACAGCCCTTGTACAACAGCCCAAGTGATGATCAGTATAACAGCCCTTGTACTGATAACGGAGCTATTTGACTGATAGAAGGCCAGGCGAGTCTCTTCCCCATCTGGTTCGTGTTCCTTACATGGGCTGGACAATATGGGATCTGGGTTTATTTTCCAGATTACAAGATGGGTTTTTCTCATCTCTTTTAAGAGTTCAAGACTTAAATGTCTGATCATATAAGTGGGTCAATACCCACTCAGATATCAATTCCAGATCTTCCAACGTGTTTTGTGGAGATGGAGCTTACAACACAGCCATCAATCATTCAAATCCATGGAGCTCATTCACTGGATGGAGATCCATTTCCTTGAGTCCGTGTGTTTCTTCTCTGCGGAGATCACGGAAACAGGTAACAAATTCCACTGTGAACCACCTGTTATGCTTACCACAGAGGCGTTTGAGTTTCCAGAGTTCACCCTCCGAACAAACTCTACCGCGGCAGCTAAGTTCCTCCCGTTAGGTGTTGTTAGTGGCACGGCGGTGAGGGTAATACCACATCCGGTTCTGGTTGCTAAGGTGGGCTCACAGGAGGGGGTCTTCATTTCTTGTATGCATCTGTAATAGCTGGGGTTAAGGTGGGATATTCTCCTGGGTTTACCTGGATTCAGTTGGCATCCATGGTTGTCTGGGGTTTTCCGATGGTATTTGGTAATGGTAATCAAGTGAAGAAGAGGAGAGTGAGACTCACTCTCCCTTTGCAAGTGGGTTAAGTTTTATGTGCACCAAGTCCTGTCCATTCGGTGCAGGGTACTTCACATAGCTGTCCCACTTTCTCTTATGCGTTCGGCAGTGTGCAAATGATAAAGTAATAGCTGTGATCAACAAGTAGGGACCACGGTTCCAATGTTCAAAAGCAAAATGTTATTTGGAATAGGCCACGCATCATAAGTTGTGGATTTTGTGATTGCGTGGGCCCACTTATCACACCAAATTGGGTCTCAAATTTGTGTACTTTCTGGATTTTGTGGGCTGATATGCCCAGTTCAAGAGATTTTTTTTATTGCTTTATGCTTAATTCCCACCCGGCGGGTTGTGCCGGGGAGTACCCAATTTTTCTTTTCTTTTCTTTATTTTCATTTTGTCCTCCCTGGGGTATGCCCCTTGTAGGCTGTACATTCGCTTAACCCCTTTTAATTTCAAGCTAAATTACCCAAAAAAAAAAAAAAAAAGGTTGTATTTTGCTAGGCACTAGCATTCTTTTCCATTCCTTCAACACAAGATACCTGCGAGAGAAAAAGTAGGGACCACCATGGGGATACACTCAGGTTGTGTGGAAGTCATGCTATTGACCTGGGGTTGAGAGCTTCTCTCTCTAGAAATAGAGAGAGAATGCACTCCCCCTGGAATCTCTGATTCTTTCCAACCCAAATTTTTTCGATAAAGCCCTAAATCTTTTTGATTGAAGGCGTTTCATCCATCTGGTTTACTTCCCAATGAAACAATCTATTCAAAAGAGTTCACGGGGGTCTGGTACTCTCTGAAAATGTACCCAGATCCATTTCCGAAAGGGGATCTACTCGTTCCAAGGGAGCTATTTCATCCGATGTATTGGTTCAGCTTTGTGGTCTGCACTCTGTGGGGAAGTTCAGCAACTCCACCTATCACAAATCTGATGGGTCTTTGGTGATGCACATTCAAAATACAAGGGTTCCTACATGTTAAATCCGTAAGAGGTCTCATAGTAGGAGTCCTCGCTCAATATTATCAGAAGTTCAGATCTCAGACCGGAAAATAAGTGGCATTTGCTATCCAAATCATAACCCATCCGAGGTAACAATCAGTTTCTGCCATTCCGCGAAGTACTGAGGGTGTCAAGGCAGGGGTAGATCTACTCAAAGGTCTCTCTGGTAATACATGGGTAAAAACGATGCTGAAGCTTACGGATCTGCAGAATTTCAAACAAATTTGAGAGGTATTTACAACCCTTTCTTTATTATTTATCTTTTGGAGAAGACGTGTGGGGAGTCACACCCCTACTTGAGACTTGCAATCTGGTTAGGAGAACTTTCCACCATCTGGTTTTGATAGTTGGACCATCCGGTTTGATAGTTGGTACTTTTGCTGCCGATTTGAAATCTGGGATTAGGGTCGAAGTGGGCCAGCTGTCCCCACCTCTTAATTTGGTACTCATCAATGCATCACACAGTATGCATCACACAGATTTATCGAATTAAAGGTCATTGGGGTGTTACTTCACATGTGGCCCACATCACGTGTTTTATGGTCAAACCGAGTGGGTCATGATGAGTTCTAGCTGCACCAGTGGGTACATGGGGTTCCCATTATTTTATGCACACAGTATATGCATTTTGGGGCAGGGGCCACCATAGGAAATGGGTCACTGTAAAGGGCAGTTGACTGAATTTGCCCTCATGATCCTTACAATTTCATTTTAGTAGGATCTACGAAATAGCTTCTGATTGTGCATCGGTGTTCTAGTTCCCTTAGTTAGGTGTCATTGTTGTCACGGCATAAGGGGTAATTTCGTATTGGTTCTGGTTCTGCTAGTGTGCATTTGTTGAAGTTGTCGTAGCCTATTATGATTCTGTTTGGAACAAGCTAAAGTTGCTTACGGCCATGGCCGATTTATATGTTGTTCACACAGCACTTGTTCTATTTTCTCCTGCTTGGTAGTAGTTGAGCATTTGGAGTTCGGTTGTGGCTGTTTTCGGCGTTTGGCGGAGTTTGACTTAGGTCCGAAGGCGTGGTTTCTTAGGTTTGAGGGGCCAAGTTTCTGCGGGCTGGGGTTCTCTGAAGGGCACGGAGTTTACTCTAGGGGACCACACACTTTTCTTTACTTTCTTTTCATTTCTTTTTTTTTTCATTTTGTCTTTCCTGGGGTATGCCCCTTGTAGGCTGTACATTCGCTTATCCCCTTTTAATTTCAAGCTTATTTACCCCAAAAAAAAAAAGTAGGGACCACCTTCGAGCACCTTGAGCTTGGATTCTTCATCATCAAACTCAAACAAGAAGCAAGCTCCAAGCTGTTTAACTGTGAATCTACCAAAATCCTTCCAGACTGCATGGGCTGTAGCGCTGAGGAGAGGAAGGGGCATTTTCCCATCTAAAAAATGCCCCACAAGACAGTGCTTCCCAACCCCATCGTCAAGTTGTGACTCATCGAATTGGACATATGCATCAACCCTTTTGGAATTCTGGGTAATGCTCCAGCTTCATAGATTTGAAGGGGGCTTGAGTAGTAAGTAGGGAAGCCCAGGTTTTTGGTTTAGAAACCTCTGCTACCTGGGGCTTAGTTTCTTTTGGGATTTGAGTAGTTTTCTCCCCTGATGCACCCGAGAAATGACGAGGAGAGTTGCAAGGCACTTCGACAAATTCCCCGTCCACGTCAAACTTTGTCTGTTCTGAATCAGATTCTTGAAGTTGGATGAGGTGATCCCTAAGCTTCGTGAAATTGACATTAACACCAGATACATGCATCTCTTTTTCAATGGATTGAACAAGCAATAATGATACATACACAAACTTTGTGTCACAACCAACCACAACCCCACTCACATAGGATGTGGGGCCCGCATGTGGGGCCCATGTGGGACCCACACTCCATGTGAGTGGGGTTGTGGTTGGTTGTGGCACAAAGTTTGTGTCACAATCATTTTTGTTGAACAAGAGAGGTAATTCGTTCTGTACTTTCTAATCGGGTCCCTGCTTGCTGAAAAACTTCCTGGAGTTTACGAGATGGACTTGACCCTGGATGGGTGGGGCTATGGGGATAGTGCTGAGAAGGTGAAGAACTGGCATGAACACCATTTTTAGATGAAGGTAGAACATCTGGATTTGATTTTGCTCCGTAGGAGTTGGGGTTTACCGTAGCAAGGGTTACGGGTTGAATTTATGGGGTTTGGTAGGAGTCGAATATGCCGTACCTGATTTCAGAGGGAGTTGGTCGTGACCGAGATTGCCTTGAGCTGCATCGTTGGTGATGTTGGGATTCGATTGAACATCAGGAGTGTCAGGAAGCTCCGGGCACAGATCTGAGTAGTTTTGAGGAGTGGAGTTGTTGATGTTGTGATTCGGTTGCACAGATCGACGATTGCGTTGGGTTTTGGTTGCATCACGATTCCTTCTGCGTAGTTCTTGAGAATCTAGGGCCTTCGAGCCCAGATTTGTCACGGGAGAACTAGGTGTGCCCGTCATCCTCTAGGGTTTTCACAGAGATCTTGGGGATCGTGTGAATCGCCTGGGAAGAGAATATCAACGGGAAGAAGACGCCCAAATCGCCAGAGAGAGAGGCTCCATGCTGACGTCACTGCCCGTTTTTGTTCATTTTAGAAGTATCCTTGTTATTTATATTTTGTACTCATTATTTAGTCCGATTAACCCAATCTCCCCTGTAGCCAGTCGGCCTTCCCTCATGATTAACCCAATCTCCCCTGTGCCGTATGGCCGACCTTTTCTTATTTTTCTTTTTCTTTCTTTTGTTTTGTTTTGTCCTCCTGGGGTATGCCCCTTGTAGGCTGTATATCCGTTTTGCCCCTTTTATTTTCAAGCTAAATTATCCACCAAAAAAAAAAAAAATCGCTAGGAGAGAGAGGCTCTGACATCGTAATGGTATTTCTTGACTAACTAATATCCAACTGTAATTATGTCATTAGAAAAAGCTATGTCTCGTCTGCTTCTCTCTTTAGGCGAAACAGGTGTTTTTCTTCGAAACCCTAGAAATGGTGGTCTCTTCTGGTACGACTGATGGTTTGGGATCGAGAGTTGTTGATTCTCACGAAGTACGCAAGAAACAAGGCAATGTTTCTCATTTGCAATCCAATCCAGGAGCTGTTCTGCAATCCAATCCAGGAGCTGTTCTAAACCCTAAGTCTGGGATCTCAACATCTTCGATCCTTACTCCTCAACAATTCTCAGATCTACTTTCAGATGTACGAGATACCCCCCTTAGTGATGGTTCTCTTCATCCTACACCAAAACCCACCTTTGCTCAGTCGAATGTATACCCTCAAAGGTCTAATCTTAGGGTGAGTTTCCGAATGGATTTTATCAAAATCTGATAAAATCAAGCCTTTGATTTTATCCATTCAGAAACTGAGTTGATAAAATCTTAGATTTTTGCATTCAAAAATCAAAGATTTTATCAACTCAGTTTCCGAATGGATAAAATCAAGGCTTAATTATTATCAAATCTTGATAAAATCTAGATAAAATCCATTCGGAAACTCACCCTTAGATCTGACTTTCGATTGGATCTTGAAGCTTCTGGTTTGGTGCTCTCTACTCCAACCGTGGTCTTGACCATTAACCTACCATCTCTCTGTCTGCATCCTCTAATGGTGACCCCAATGACAAGCACAAAAATAGCTCCTCTCCTGCTAAAGTTTCGAAACCGACTCTTGGCCCTCTCAGCCCGTCCGCTAGCCCTAATTTTGCGAGGAAATTGCAAGAATTTTTTCAAACAGAAGGTGAGCGGTTGGACAAGGAGGAGAAGATAACGTCTATGGTGCGTTCCATGGAGGCCGAGCTAAAGAACTCAGGTTTGAATATCGACTTCTCCCAATTCACAAAGCAAATTAGCTTTCCTCCAGGAGAACCATGTCTCTCCTAATTCACAGCCCAGATACCTTGAGGGAGATTTCTTCGTTGTTGAGGACCCCCCTGAGCCTTCTAAGCCCAAGGATGCAGCAGTTCCCAACCAGAAAACAGGGAAAACCAAGGATTGGTCCTCCCTCTTCAAGGCTCTGGCCCCCTCTAGAACTATGAAGCTTGATCATTATTCTGAGATGCAACGAGGTAAGGAAGCCATTGTTGAACTAGATGAAACTGATATAGATACTAATTCCTGGAGTCATTGCTTGATCGGATATTTCCTAGATGGGAAGATGCCGTATAACTTACTTTGTGCCACTGCCCGCTCGGTGTGGAAGGAGAAAGCTCCTATATCTGTTAAACAGCTAGGTTCATGCTATTTCTTTATCTTCAAAGATGAGGAAACCAAGATGAAGGTTTTGGAGGAAGGACCTTACTTCTTTTCTAGGCGTTACCTAGTACGCACAGATTGGCGACGAATGCTAACCCCAACAATGACCCACCCCTCATCTATTCCAGCATGGGTAAAGCTCCACAAACCTGCTCCTGCCTCACCAACACCCAAGGAGAATTTGGGGAACAAGCCTACGGAAGCTGCGATTTCTGATAAGGATCCAGTACTTCAATGAAAAGTGTTGGAGGCTTTGGCTAAGGGTGGAAGTCCAGCCCTGGATGCTGTCACCAAAGTGGTTCCTCCCTCCAATATAGCATCCAGTTCAACAACTACACCTGCTGGGAATGAGTATTCTGAATATGTACCTGCTGTGGATAATAACCAGCTGGAGAGAGTGAAATCTTCTGAGGGTATTGAGCTTGAGCTTAATCCTAAACCACCCTATCAACAAGAAACCACTTCAGCCACAAAGCCTTCAGACTATCCTCATAGCAGCAGCCGTGGGGAGTTGGTAGAGGATCCAGTGCATGAGGAGGATTTCAAGGTGGTTTCAAACAAGAAGAAGAAAAAAGGGAGGAGCAATCAGAAGGCTCCCCCCCTCCTTCTAAAGGGCGGTAATCCTTCCCTTTTCTTTTTTGATTGCATTAAATACTTCCTATCTTCTGCTATATAGATTAGCTTACCTCTAGTTTTTCAATGAATGCTGCTTTGCAACTTGGTTTTCGGAACTTACGGGGTCTAGAATGAAACACTCAAAACAAAAAGAAGCAAAGAAATTCATTTCTAATAATAAAATGTCCTTGATTGGTCTTTTAGAGCATAAAATTAAAGAGGTAAATGCTAAGAGAGTTCTGAATTTTGTCTGTCCTCAGTGGTATTTTGCACACAACTATGACCATGCTTCCATTGGTAGAATTTTTGTGTGCTGGGATCCTCACGCTCTTGATGTTAATGTATTGAGTAAATCCAGTCAATACATTCATTGTGAAGTCCAAGCACTCCACACTGGGCTGAGATTCTTTACTACTTTTGTCTATGGTGCAAATAACCATATGGATAGACAAGATTTATGGAGTAGTATGCTCAGTGTCAAGACCACATATCCATGGGTAACTCTGGGTGACTTCAACGCTATTAGGTCCCCTAGGGAGAACTCTACCTCCCAAGTGTGGTAGAGAGTGACTGTGATGGAAAGTTTAATCAAGGTGCTCCTAAGTCCTTTACCCTTGTGATTGGACAGCATAGAGGCTAGACTTTGGAGTGGTTGGGGTTGCCAAGTGAAGTTGTATTTAAGAGAAACAGAGTCCCAAACCTTTTTGGTAAAAGGCCAATTAAAGAAGAGACGATCAGGATTCTCCTCCTCATTACAGAAGCTGCAACAAGAGGAGTTCTTGATGCCAAATAGCACAAGCCTATCCTCTGTGGATAGCCTGTTTTGTATGGCAAGCCAGCTAATTAGGCTGCATTTGGGAATGTGGGCAAGAAACCATACCACATTGCTCCAACCAATGGTGGAGAAATGTGTTCTAAGACGATCCCATAGAGAGGAGACAGAAAACATCCCATTACTCTCAAGGGTCCATCTACAAGAGTCTTGCAGAGGACTAGAGGGGACAGGAGGAGCAGGGAGAGCATTTCTGATCTTATTTAATTCCCATGTCTGAGTGATGGGGAAATTCCACTGTGAAGTGTTGTGTAAAATGGCAGAGACTTTGGAATCTTCAACAAGACCAGAGTCATAAATGATGCGACGACCAAATTTCTCAACCAAAGGGCCCAACGGGTGGCAATTGTCATACCAAAGAGAGGTAGAGTTCCCATCACCAATCCTATACTAGATAAAGGGTTGAATAAGAGGACGAAGTTGGAGCAATTTTCTCCAGGTCCAAGAAGGGCTACTAGGCATCTTAATTGTCCAGAAACTCTTTTTTTTTTTTTTGGGTAAATTAGCTTGAAATTAAAAGAGGTTAAGCGAATGTACAGCCTACAAGGGGCATACCCCAGGGAGGACAAAATGAAAAAGAAAGAAAGAAAAGAAAAGTGTGTGGTCCCCGACACAACCCCCAGGGTGGGAAAATAAGAAGTATCGGCACATCCCGCGCGGCATAGGTGTAAATAAGCAAAAAATGCAATAAACGTAGTAGATAATTGTTTTTAACGCCATGCACAACCCGCAAGGCTAGGATAACATCAAAAGCATGCATACAAATGGATAACATGCTGGGGGTCATTCACTTAACCCCTTTTAATTTCAAGCTGAATTACCCAAAAAAAACATGTTGTGGGTGAAAATCCATTGCCCAAGGAAGTATTAAAATGTCAGAGCTTCTCTCACTAGGCGATTTTGATGCTCTTTGAAGAAACCCTAGATATGGAGAGAAATCTTGCTTCTCCATGCGATCCAGGATCGTCTGATGGCTTAAGGATGAAGGCAGTCGATTCGCACGAGGTTCGAAAGAAGCATGGGAATGTGTCCACAACACCCACAGATGGGCGTGTCTTCCACCGTAGCCACCCCCCAATCCACATCCAAGCCCTATTTTGTCCAGTCAAATGTGTATCCACAATGGATCACAGGTAATTCTCACCAATCCAAGATCTATATACCTGTTCGGGGTTCTCAAAAACCCCAATCGGGCTGAGGTTGTTACTTCCCCTCAGCTTATGGACTCCGAGCAAAACCCTAATCACCTTACCCCAACCTCAAACATCGATGGTCACTCCTCTGAGCCACACAGCCCTGTTCGATCTAGTTCTAGCTCAGCTCGCAAGCTACTCGAGGTCTTCCATCGGGAGGAGCAAAATCAAGCCTCTGTAGACCGTATCTCCTCCTTGGTGCCATTTATTGAGGAGGAAATGCACAAATCTGGGGTGAGTGTGGATCTGAATCATCTCAAATCTCATATTCTCCAGGTCCGAGAGGAATTCTCTAACCCCGACACTGCCTCCACACACTTTTTTTCTTTTCTTTTCTTTTTATTTTGTCCTCCCTGGGGTATGCCCCTTGTCGGCTGTATATTCGCTTAACCCCTTTTAATTTCAAGCTTGGTTTACCAGAAAAAAAAAAAAACCTCCCTCCCCAAGTCCCCCCTGCAGCAACAAAAGTTCCAAGTAAAACTCAAAATTGGGCTTCTCTTTTTAAAGCTCAAGCCCCCTCTAAAACTATGTCTCTAGAGCATTTCCCATAAATGCAAAGAGGTTGTGGTGGAACTAGAGGATTCAGACGTTGATTTCAGTTCCTGGAATCACTGTTTAATTGGGTATTTTCTGGATGGCAAGAGATGCCTTTCAATCTATTGAGTGCTACTGCTTGATCAGTCTGGAAGGAAAATGCACCTAGCACAATTAAGCAGATAGGTGCCTGTTTTTTCTTCTTCTTTTTTTTTTTGGTAAATAAGCTTGAAATTAAAAGAGGTTAAGCGAATGTACAGCCTACAAGGGGCATACCCCAGGAAGGACAAAATGAAAAGAAAGAAAGAAAAGAAAAGAAAAGAAAAGAAAAGAAAAGTGTGTGGTCCCCGGCACAACCCGCCGGGATGGGAAAATAAGAATTACTGGCACATCCCGCCAGCATAGGTGTTTTTTTTTTTTTTTTGGGTAAATAAGCTTGAAATTAAAAGAGGCTAAGCGAATGTACAGCCTACAAGGGGCATACCCCAGGGAGGACAAAGAAAAGAAAAAGGAAAATAGAATTGCGTGAAATAAAAGGGATGGCCACAAGGGCTACATGAGGGTAAGTAGGGTAAAGTACAAGATACGCAAATATAAACTAATGAACTGATGCAGTGACAGTGAAGAAAAGTGCGTGGTCCCGGCACAACCCGCCGGGGAGGGAAGATAGGAAACCAACTCATCCCGTTGGAATAGGCCTTGGAGTAGCATGGCAAATGATACTTGATGACTGAATAGGACTTGGAGTAGCATGGCAAATGATACTTGATGCTTGGGGAGGTACTTGGGATACTTGATGCTTGAAGCTTGCTTATGGAACTTGATGCTTGGGGTGGGACTTGTGAAAGTGGTTTGATGGAATTTGAGCAGCATAACGACTGCTTTTTACAATCCCAGAGAATCAGATGTCTGCCCGGAGATTGGCAGCCCAAAAATACAGAGTTGTAGGGAGGAAATGCCCCCTCCCAGAAGGGACTAATACACGCTACGGGACAGCCCCCCAAAGCTAGGCAAGAGATTTCAACATTGTGGATGCTGATCAGACACACAGCAGTCCAGATGAAACTAAACAACTTAAGGTAAATAACCTATCATGTCCACTGGATTTCTGGAAAATTGGGCAGCATCTCCTTTGTAACAGGTACGTAACACAGCAGGTTCTCAACAAAGTTCAATTGCAAGCAAGTAAAAATGCAGGTTGCAACAACCCTTGCAACCCACCTAATAAGCATAATCCAGATACAAGTAAACAAGAATCTATAGCAACAACCCTTGCCATAGATTAACATAATAACATGAAAGTTCAATTGCAAGCAAGTAAAAATGCAGGTTGCAACAACCCTTGCAACCCACCTAATAAGCATAATCCATATACAAGTAAACAAGAATCTATAGCAACAACCCTTGCCATAGATTAACATAAAGTTCAAGTAGGTTGTACGGTTACCTGGAGTATTAGCAAGCTCCATCAATGGCAGCAGTAGCAACACAACAGTGATGACTGCAGCAGCAGTGAACCACTGATTGGTGGAGGGGCAGCAGTTGCAGCAGTAAACAAGTCCCAAACAATGCATCAGCAGCAATACAGATCCATCCTCGCTGCAGCAAACAGGGGCAGCAGCAACAGTACAGGGGCAGCAGCAATAAATGCCATTGAATCTGCCCCAACAGCTTGAAACAACCCAGTAATCGCATGCTCAATGATTTCTGGAAATTTGGGCAGCATCTCCTTTGAAAATCGGCATCCCCCGAGGTGCAAAGAACCCCACAGAAGACAAAGCAGGAGCTATAGCAGAAGCTGTCACAGCAATGAAACACAAACAGTAGTAGAAGCCAGTGGCAATATGTAAGTATCAGTAGCAAGAACACTTGCTACAGATAAACAATCAAATGGAATGAAGGTTGCAACAGCCCTTGCAACCAACTAAGTGAGCATAGATCAAGTGCAAACAAGATGTATGATGTAGCAAGTGCAAGCAAGTGGGGTTGCAACAGCCCTTGCAACCCAATAATAGACATAATCCAGGTGCGAGCCAATATGAAGGGCAAGTGATAGCAGACAAGTATGTATGAATACATGGCAATTGATCTAATCAATAAAACAGCATAATAACCATGTGAACATATTAAGTGGGTCACTCTCTCATTTGCATACAGGGACATGTGGGAGCCTCCACAGCCATATGGAAAAGTAACCTTCCAGAGCCTACACAGAAACTTCCCAAATGGGAGATAAGAGTCACAAAATTCAAATTCCAATCCCTGTTTGAGGACCTGCATCAATAGCCAAATGTAGTCAGTATGGGAAAATGCACACACACAAAGACCACAACACAATAGCAAAGCATCAATATTATAGAGATTCATTTTGAGAATATGCCAATCTATTACCTACAACATACCGCAATTCAATACTCAATTAGAATCAGTAGGAAGGTTCCAAGATTCCATTAAGGTAGCAGGTCCAACAGGGATTTTTGTGAGAGACATCAACCTGTTCCTAATATCAAGACTTATCCTGGCCACAACAGAGGGGATAGAATGCTGAAGATTTTGGAACTTCCTTGCGTTTCTTTCAATCCATACATGGTATATTGTTACAGTAAAGGATAGTTTGGCAATTGTGCTTCTCAGACCTTTCCCTTGAAAATTGGAGAGTTGTGAAATTAAACTAGATAGAGAATGAGATTGCCATACGAACTGAGATTTAAGGGACACAGATTGCCAAACTTGCTTAGTAAAGGAACAATTGAAGAATAGATGGTCATGAGTTTCCGTGTCCAGACAAAAACTACAGCATGGGGAGTCAATGACTCCAAATTGGACCAATCTATCCCCGGTGGTCAACCTGTACTGGATGGCAATCCAACTTATGAGGCTACACTTAGGAATATATGAAGGAAACCAAATTATAGGGCTCCATGCAACAGGTGGAAAATGAGATCTAAGTTTGTTCCAGAGTGTTGAGATATTGAATTGACCATTATGGGCAAGAGTCCACACACAAGAATCAGTATGGGAGGAATTGTCTCTCTGTATAGGAGGCAAGGTATCCCTTATCTCATTCAGTTCCCAAGTTTGAGTGCTAGGGAATTTCCATTGATTGTTATTATTCAATATGGCGGACACGGTGGCGTCATCAGATATGCCAGAGTCATAAATGATGCGACTGCCAAATTTTGCAGCTAAGGGGCCCAGAGGGTGCCAATTGTCATGCCAAAGGAAGGTGTTAGATCCATCCCCAATTTTATACTGAATGTATGATTGGATGAGGGGACGAAGTTGTAGCAACTTCCTCCACGTCCAAGAAGGGCTATTGGGGATTTTAATTTTCCAAAAACATCTACCTTTGAGTAAGTACGATTTCACCCATTGGCACCACATAGATTGCTCACCCCCAGAGACAAGGTACCAAATATGCTTAGACATTGCAGCCTTGTTCCACACTTGGAGAGATTTAAAGCCCAGGCCTCCCTCTTTCTTGGGGGAGCACAGTTGCTCCCAAGATATTTTAGCCCCAGTGCTTCTAAGATCAGAACCAGTCCAGAAGAAGGATCTAAGAATAGATTCAACTTCTTTAATGACCTTCTTAGGGAGAATGAATATAGAGGACCAATACGTCTGCATGGAGAAAAGGACAGATTTCACAAGTTGTACTCTCCCAGCATAGGATAAGTACTTGTTGGTCCAAGATTTGGTACGATTAGTGATTCTATCAATGAGAGCCTTGCAATCTGTATATTTGAGTTTAGTGGAGATGAGAGGGACCCCCAGGTACCTAACAGGAAGGGAGCCCTCATTAAAACCAAGATAATCGATAATGGCAGCTTTAATTGAGGAGGGAACTCCGGAGAAGAAAATGTTACTTTTGCCAGGACTGGGAGAGAGTCCAGAGAGGGCCTCAAACTCCGCAAGAGCATCCTTAATGCACTTAATAGAACTCACCTCTCCTTTGCAAAAAATCATGAGATCATCTGCAAAGCAGAGGTTGATCATCTTGGTCTTCTCACATCTCCAATGGAAATGGAAATTGGGATTGAGGGACTTCTCTTTAAGTATCTGAGTAAGAACTTCCATAACAATGACAAAGAGGTAAGAGGACAAGGGGTCGCCTTGCCTCAGGCCCTTTCTGCCAATGATGAAACCAGCATAGGTGTTAATAAGCAAAAAACAATAAGTGAAGCAGATAACTGTTTAATGCCATGCACAACCCGCAAGGCTAAGATAATAGCAAAACATGCACATAATTGGGTAACATGTAGTGGGTCCATTAAGGCAACAATGTATGAAATGTGATGACGCCCGTGCTCGTGTCCCATTTTTTTTTGGGTAAATTAGCTTGAAAATAAAAGAGGGAAATCGCGTCCCATTAGCCTAGCTATCCCAAAGGAAAGAGAGGCAACAAGGACATAAGCAAGGGCAATGCGGAAGAATCATATATATAAGTGGTGAGAATGTCAAATGCCTCCCCAAAGTAAGGAAGATACGAAGAGCGATGAACACATCAACTCATATGCTTAAGATCCGCCAACCTCCACTACAGTAGTAACAACAACAGAGAACACGGCGCCAAGGGTATGAGTCTCAAGTGGAACACCGACAAAAGCCCAAGGGAACCCCCCATAGAACCCTACATAGGCCACAAGCCTAGTCCACCCGAAACTGTAAACACCCTCACCAAGCTCCACAGTCGTCATAATAACCCATAAGAGATAGAGCAAGATCATGAAAGTAAGAGAATCACCCGCGGTGTTATCAAATACAAGGATAGGCTAGGGGTAGGTGAGCTCCCCAACCAAGCTAAAGATCATGAAAGACAAAGCCAGCCCCAAGGAATAATCCCCGGATCAGAGAAAAGCAGGTCACCACTATGTAGAACACATCTTATGGCAATCTCTGCCGTCGGGCTCTGTACACACACAATCACCCAAACGGTGCAGCTATCCTAATCCATAAATCCCCACACACGGTAAACGTAAGAGTGCCTCCTGTAATGGTAATGGTACACGCAAAAGGAAAACGGGGTCAGAGGTGGATGAGACCTCTGAACCGTGCTATGGTAGAACCATGACTAGAGTCAGCCCTAGAGTAAACTTCGTTCCCATCGGAGAACCCAGCCCACAGAAACTAGGCCCATCAAACCTAAGTAACCACGCCTTCTAGACGTTATCTGGTTCTTAAGGAGTGGAAAAGAATGTTGGTCCCTACTACTAAACACCCACCTTCTATTCCTGCTTGGGTAAAACTCCATAAACTCCCTTTGGAATGTTGGACTGCATCAAGTTTTAGTCGTATTGTCAGCTCTATTGGAAGGCCTATTCATGTTGATGAAGCAACAGCAAACAAAAAGAGATTAGATTTTGCAAGGGTTTGTGTGGAAGTGTCTGCATTTGATGATCTTCCTGACTAGGTAGTAGTGAAGTCTAATGGAGAATCTGTAACTATAAGGGTTGAATATTAGTGGTTACCTCCTAAGTGCCCGGAATGCAATGTCTTTGGGCACAAATGTTCCCCCAAAGTAGTCCCAGCTCCAACTAGTGCAGAGGAGGTTTCGCAGACTATTGGGAAGCAAGCTACCATCTCCAACAAGGATCCCATCATTCAACGTCAAGTCCAAATGGCATTGGAGAATGGGGGGAGCGCAGCTTTAGATGCTGTAACCAGAGAGGTGGCTTCATCCTCCTCGCTTCTTCATAAAAATGTTAAAACCTCATCTCCTCCTGTAAGCAAAGAGATAGTTCCTTTGGGTATAGCAGATACTGGGCTAGACTTAGACTCCTTTGATGAAATTGAAGAGATCATAGCTGATACTTGTATTCCTATTTTGGGCACCACATCAACCTTTGGTTCTATTACGGAGCAATTGACACCCGACCCAAAACCTCCATATACTCCAGCACCAACCAGTAGTGGCAGTGGAAAGTTGGAGGATGATCTAGTGCATGGTGGTGATTTCAAAGTTGTCTCTAACAAGAAAAAGAAGAAAGGGAGGAGCAAAGGGGTTGCCTTCTCCCCTAACAAAGGGAGGTAAGCCTTTCCTCTCTTGTTTGGCAATTATTAATACTTCCTATCATGTGCCTTTTTGTTAGTTTTTATAATGTCTATATTAATAAACCCTCTCCATTTTGGTTGTTGGAATATGAGGGGTCTGAATGACCCTGTAAAACAAAGAGAGGTTAGATCTTTTGTTATAAAAAATAAGTTGTCTCTGTTGGGCCTTTTGGAGCATAAGATTAAGGACTCCAACTTTTCTAGAGTAATGAAATCAATGCTCCCCTTTTGGGATTATGTTCACAATAATATTCATGCTCCCAATGGCAGATTAATTGTGACTTGGGACCCTACCATAGTCCATGTAAGTGTCCTTGGCAATCCATTGCCAAGTCTGTTCCCTCTCTGGGGTATGCCCCTTGTAGGCTGTACATCCGGTTAGCCTTTTTTCTATTTCAAGCTTTATTTACCCAAAAAAAAGAAAACTCAACATCGTGGATGCTGATCAGACACACAACAGTCCATTTCACGCAATCCCTTTCATTTCACGCAATTTTCTTTTCTCTTTCTTTTTCTTTTTTTGTCCTCCCTGGGGTATGCCCCTTGTAGGCTGTATATTCTTTTGCCTCCTTTTTATTTCACGCTAAATTACCCAAAAAAAAAAAGTATCTATAGCAACAGCCCTTGCTATAGTTTAACATGAAGGTTCAAGAGCAAGCCAGTAAGTATGTAGGTTGCAACAGCCCTTGCAACCCACTTAATGAGCATAATTCAAGTGCAAGCAAGTAACTATAGCAACAACCCTTGCTATAGTTTAACATGAAAATTCAAGTGCAGCAAGTAAGTATAATATACCATCAGCAAGCCCTTGAATATCTGAAATATATGACTGCCACAGCAGCAGAAGGACTAGTCCACTCTGTAACTCTCTGCTGCCCTTTGGAACTCTCTGAAACTGATTCCCTTTAGCTTATCAGCCTGAGTAATAGGTGCCACCTGCTAATAGAAATACTGTAGCAAAATTCTTCCAAGATAGAACCTCACTAGGACACTCAAATAGATAAATCAATCTCTTGACAACCTTAATAGTCCCAATCCATGGATTGTTCTTGGGGATTTCAATTCTATAAGGAATCCCCAAGAGAAAGTTGGTGCCAACACTCAGTGGGCTGCCCACATGGATGATTTTAACTCTTGTCTGTACACCAATGAGCTTGATGATTTGAGGTATTCTGGCTGCTTGTTCACCTGGACTAATAGGCAGGTCTACCCAAATCATGTTGCTACTAAGATTGACAGGGTTCTTGTCAATGACAGCTGGAATAGTCTCCACCCACACTCTTCTGCCTTCTTTCATACTCCTGGGGTATCCGATCACTCCCCTGCTATTGTCCATCTTTCCCCACCTCCTAAGAAAAGCTTTAGGCCTTTCAGATTCTTTGATTTCTTGGCTGATCACCCTCAGTTCCTCTCCATTGTACAAAAGGTGTGGAGAGAAGTCATTATTGGGAATCCCATGTTTTGTGTTGTTGAGAAGCTTAGGCTTTTACAATCTGAACTCAAAACCCTCAATGTTAAGGAGTATAGCTCTATTACTAATAGAGTTATTGATACCAGGCATCAACTTGAATTTCTTCAAAAGCAGCTTGGATCTGATCCTTCCAATCCACAAACTCAAGATCATGAAAGAACTGTTTACAAACAGTTCATGGATTTATCCAGAGCTGAGGAAAGTTTTGCTAGACAAAAGTCTAGGATTCAATGGCTCAAATTAGGTGACCAGTGTACTTCATACTTTTTCAAGTCCATTAATAATACTAGGAATAGGAGCAAGATCACTACTCTAACTCTTAGTGACTCCTCAGTTACTCATGATCCTAGAGAGATCAAAGCTGCTTTTGTTGATTTCTATACTACTCTTTTGGGCACCTCTCATCATACTCCTTATTCAGGGGCCTCCAGGGTGAGTCAACTCATCACTAAGAGGTTATCTAGTGATCAATGCTCTGCCATGGTGCATGAGATCACAGACATTGAAATTAGAGACACGTTTTTGTCTCTAAACCCTCACAAAGTCCCTGGTCCGGATGGTTACAATGCTGGTTTTTTCCAGAAGTCTTGGAGTATCATTGACCATGATGTGATTGCTGCCATAAAAAATTTCTTTAGATCTGGTCAGATGTTAAAGAAAGTAAATTCCACTAGTGTTGCACTCGTCCCTAAGGTGCCTAATCCATCCAAAGTGGGGGACTTTAGACCAATATCTTGTTGTAATGCAATTTATAAATGCATTGCCAAGATATTGTCTAAAAGAATCCAGCTTGCTCTTCCCTCTCTTATTGATCCAGTCCAATCTGGTTTTATTAAGGGTAGGAGAATCGCTGATAACATATTCCTCACTCAAGAGCTTATGAGAGGTTATCATACATCCTCTTCTACTCCTAGGTGTGCTTTGAAGGTTGATATAATGAAAGCTTATGACAATGTGAGATGGGAGTTCCTCTGGGATATCCTCACTAGCATGAATTTTCACCCACGGATGATCCAATGGATTAAAGCCTGTGTTTCAACTACAAGTTACAATCTCAACATTAATGGTGAACCTACTGGCCTTATCCAAGGTAAAAGAGGTCTTCGCCAAGGGGACCCTCTCTCCTCTTACCTTTTTGTCATTGTCATGGAGACTTTAACTTGCATTCTAAAAGAAAAAGCTAAACTACTTGATTTCCATTTTCATTGGAGATGCGAGAAAAAAAACATAATCAATCTCTGCTTTGCTGATGATCTCATGATATTCTGTAAAGGGGAATTGAGCTCAATTAAGCATATTCAAGATGCCCTCTCTGAATTTGAGTCTTTATCTGGCCTGGCTCCTAGCCCTAGCAAGAGTAACATATTCTTCTCTGGTGTCAATTCCTCTACTAGGAATGACATTCTTACTCTTCTTGGTTTTAAGGAGGGTGCTCTCCCCATTAAATATCTTGGTGTCCCCCTCCTCGCTACCAAACTTAAGCATTCTGATTGCAAGACTCTGATTAAAAAAATCACCTCTAAGGTTAAGTCTTGGACCAATAGAGATCTCTCTTATGCTGGTAGAGTACAGCTCATAAAAAGTGTTCTCTTCTCCATGCAGACTTATTGGTCTTCCATCTTTATTCTCCCCAAAAGAGTAACAAAGGAGGTGGAAGCTATTTTGAGAGCTTTCTTTTGGTCTGGTCCAGACTTAAAAAAATCAGGGGCCAAGGTTTCTTGGGAGCATCTTTGTTCTCCCAAGATTGAAGGTGGACTAGGTTTTAAGTCTATGCACGCATGGAACAAAGCTGCTATCTCTAAGCACATTTGGTTCCTCATCTCCGGGGGAGAGCAATCCATGTGGTGCCAGTGGATTAAGTCCTATTTGTTAAAAGGGAAGAGCTTCTGGGAAGCTAAAATGCCAGGGAATCCCTCATGGGTCTGGAGGAAGATGCTAAATCTTAGACCCATTGTGCATCCGCACATCAAATCCATAATAGGCGATGGTCAGAATACTTCTTTATGGTTTGATAATTGGCATCCTCTTGGCTCCCTTGTTGAGAAGTTTGGTACAAGAATACTTTATGATTCTGGCCTTCCCAGAGATTCTAAAGTATCTACCATCATCAGGAATTCCCGCTGGTCTTTTCCCATAACGCAAACCCTGGAGCTTAATGAGATTAGATCCACCATGTCCACTTTTCCTGAGCCCAATGTGGCTGAGGACTCCCATAAATGGATGCTCACCCCTAATGGTCAGCATAGCATTGATTCCATGTGGAACTATCTGAGAACACATTTCCCTAAGGTCCATTGGCATCACTGTCTTTGGTTCCCTGGCCACATTCCTAAGTGTAGCCTCATAAGTTGGGTGGCTGTTCAAAATAGGTTGTACACCGAGGATAGATTGGTCACATTTGGAACTAAAACTCACTCTTGCTGCAGTTTTTGCCAAGGTCAGGAGAGTCATGATCATTTATTTTTTAACTGCCCATATACCTCTCAGGTTTGGACTCAAATCACTGAGCTCCTCAATGTGGCATGGCCCCCTAAGCCCTGGTCCAGTTGGATATCTTTTGTATCATCCATAAAAGGCAAAACTCTTAAATCTCTTATGATAAAATTAGCTTTCACCACTTCAATTCATCAAATCTGGATTGAGAGGAATTGTAGGAAGTTCCAAAATGTGCACTGTTCTGAGCAAGTCTTGTACCGAAAGATTCACTCTTTGATGAGGCATAGATTGATGTCCCTTAGGGAGCTCCCTCAAGGACATCATTCCCAGTGGCTCATCAGGAAGTGGGATCTCCATACTTGAGTTCCTATGTGCCAAGATATTATTTTTCCTTGCAGTTCTTCTGTGTCGAATTTTCACTTGCAGGTTTCAGTACTGCTGCACTCTTCAAGGTCCTAGTGGAAAATGATCAAAGCAATCCAGAGCAAATGACCTATGTTCCTATTGGGGGTTCTCAATTCAGGTTATGAGAGAGTTACATTGTACTGTCTATTCCCTGCATATCCCTTAATCTGGTTTTCCATGCTTCTTTGATATCTTGTGGGTTGCAAGGGCTGTTGCAATTTGCGTTTTATTTATTCAGTACAAGGGCTGTTGTACTGAATCTCACACGGGCTATTGTACAAGGGCTGTTGTACAATGTGCTTGAGTGATGCCTTATAATTGTTGTTGCACTTTACTGCTGTTACTGTTGTTGTTGTTATGCTGTTACTGCTGAACCTTACTGCTATACATTATGAACCAACGCTGGATTTTTTACTGTTGCATATCCGTATTTGCATGCATTTGATCTATGCATTTGTTTGTTAAGTGAACATCAGTACATTCTGCTGTTGTTACCCATACTTATCTGCAGTATACTGCAGCAATCTGCTGTTAAATAGGGTTGTTGTTCTACTGCAGCAGTGACATTAGACTGTGACCCTGTTTAGAATTCTTCATGACTGAGGTCTGTATGACAGTAGGCTGCCATTCTCTAGGCAGTACTGACGTTTGGGTATAGTCTTTTTGTCTGGGTTTATTAAAAACTAGCAAAGTGCTGCCAAATTTTCTTAGAAGTAGCGGCATCTTTTGGATGCACTTGAGCTTGGCATTGTTAGAGTTGGGTTATGTTCATGATCACTTTGTCAAATCCTAGCTTTGGGGGGTTGTTCCTTAGCATGTATGAACCCCTTGGGGAGGGGGCGTCCTCCCGTATGGGGTGCATGTTGCACCTCTATTGATGTACCTTTACTACTGTTGCACTCCATGGTTCAGCTACTGTTAAACTCATCTCTGATGTACCTTACTGCTGCTGTTGAGTTGTTACGGCCAATGTAAAAGGATCACTTTGACTTAACCTAGTCTTGGGGGGTTGTCCCTAGACAATGTATGATCCCCCTTGGGGAGGGGGCGTCCTCCCATATGGGGTGCAATTACACCTTGTAACAGCACTTCTGTTACTGCTACAACACACTGAATCCTGCACCTCTGGTTGCTACTTTTAACTGTTGCTGCTGCAATCTTATGTTGTGCATGCTAATGCTGTCATTACTGATTGCTGCTGGAAGCCCATTGCTACGATTGCTACTGCACTACTCTGATACCCACCTCATGGTGTCAGCTCTTCTATTGTTCACCTCTTCTGCTGAGTTTGCTCGAGCTATTGTACTACCTAAGATTTCCTAAGAGTTTCATGTGGTATTGTTGTTGTACCTTGGCCTAGCCTTGGGGGGATGTCCCTTGGCATTGTTTGACTCCATTGGGGAGGGGGTTGTCCTCCCTTTTGTGTCCATGGCGTGCACTGTTTGCTGCCCTCATCATCAGTCCTTTCTTTTAGATTAGGACCTCCCTTATTTTGAGGAATGTTTCTTTATCATCTGATTAGAAGGTTAGGAAACATTTAGTTTACTTACTCGCAGCTCTATGTAGCCATTTGGCCTAAGCATCCCAACCTTCTTTTGTTTTTCTTTTTTCTTTTCCTCCTGGGGTATGCCCCTTGTAGGCTGTAAATTCGGTTAGCCTTCTTTTTATTTCAAGCTTATTTACCCAAAAAAAAAAAAAAATCAATCAAATGCCACTTAGGCACAAATAACCTGCAAACACACACTGCCCGAATGGGCTGTTAGGAGGAAAATGCTTGCCAACAATTGCAGTTGTTTGGAACTTGTCAGAGGCAACAAGTAATTAGTGATACAGTGATAAATAATAAGGCACAATGCAGCAACAGTAATTCAATAAGCACTGGCATACAATTCAATAAGCAGTGGATTAGATTCAATGGGGTGGTACGTTCCAAACTTCCAATAAGGTTAATGGTCCATGTGGTAATTTATGTAGGGACATCAGTTTGTACCTAATATCAGTGCATATTTTAGCTACAATGGAGTGAATACCAGTATGTAAACCCTGAAATTTCCTAAAGTTCTTTTTTTTGGGTAAATAAATTTCCTAAAGTTCCTCTCTATCCATATATGATAGAGGGAGACAGTAAAGGACAACTTAGCCAGGGTAGTTTTCAGCCCTCTACCTCTCATAGTAGAGATAAGAGTGACCAAAGTGGATAGGCTCTGAGGCTGCCAAATGAGCTGAGATTTAAGGCTCACCTTATCCCATACCTGCTTGGTGAAAGGACAGTTAAAAAAGAGGTGATCGTGTGTTTCTTCAGCAGTGCAAAAGCTACAGTAGGATGAAGTTTTAATGCCAAAAAAACACAAGTCTATCTTCAGTGGATAATCTGTTTTGGATAGCAATCCAGGCTATCAGACTACACTTGGGAATATGAGATGGAAACCACACAATGTGACACCAATCAATAATGGGAAATTTGGTCCTAAGTTGCTCCCATAGTGAGGAAATTGAAAACTTTCCATCCTTAGTGAGAGTCCATATGCATGAATCAATCCCAGGAAGTATATGAGGATTGAGAGCAGGGAGATGGGCTCTAATCTCATTTAACTCCCAGGTTTGGGTAACTGGGAAAGACCATTGGTTAATGGTGCTAAGAATGGTAGAGACAAGGGCATCATCTGGTAGCCCGGAGTCATAAACCACACGACTACCAAAGTGCTCAACAAGAGGTCCAAAGTGGTGCCAGTTATCATACCAAAGGGATATAGAGGAGATTACCAATTTGGTATTTGATAAATGATCTAATGAGAGGGCGAAGTTGGAGCAATTTTCTCCACGTCCAAGAAGGATTGGAGGGAATTTTAACTCTCCAAAAACTTTTCCCTTTGAGTAAATATGATTTCACCCATTGACACCACATAGACTGATCCCCACCAGATACAAGGAACCATATGTGCTTAACCATGGCAGCTTTGTTCCATACTTGAAGTGATTTAAACCCTAAGCCACCTTCTTTCTTCGGGGTACACAGATGATCCCAAGAAACTTTGGCGCTTGTGTGCTTAAGGTCAGATCCAGTCCAGAAAAATGCTCTAAGAATCCCATCAATTTCCTTCACTACCTTTTTGGGAAGCATAAAGATGGAAGACCTCTCCCTTGATGGCTTAGAAACACTTTTATTATATTTTTATTATATTTTGTTGCAAAGATATCCCTTATTTTAGGTTCCCCCATGTTGCCAAGTTTGGCCTCCCCATTACTTCCCATTCCGGTCTCCCATTGTAGCCTTCGGGCCAACCCGCGCAATTTTTATTTTAGTTTTTTTTCTTTTCCTTTTCTTTTGTCCTCCTGGGGTATGCCCCTTGTAGGCTATACATCCGTTTAGCCTTTTTCTATTTCAAGCTTTATTTACCCAAAAAAAAGAAAGATGGAAGACCAATAAGTCTGCATAGAAAATAATACAGACTTAATTAACTGGATCCTACCCGCGTAGGAAAGGTATTTATTGGCCCATGATTTAGTACGATTTGTGATTCTATCTATGAGGGGCTTACAATCAACATACTTGAGTTTAGTAGAAATGAGAGGGACTCCAAGATATCTTACAGGGAGGGTACCCTCATGGAAGTGTAATGATTCAAGTATGCATTGTTTGGCAGTAGAAGCCACCCTCGAGAAGAAAATGCTGCTCTTACCTGGACTAGGTGATAGGCCAGACAGAGATTCAAATTCATTCAGAGCCTCTTTGATGCAAAGGATAGAGCTTAACTCCCCTTTGCAGAAGATCATGAGATCATCCGCAAAACACAAATTAATTAACTTGGATTTATCACATCTCCAGTGAAAGTGAAAGCTGGGACTTTGGGATTTTTCCTTGAGAAGTTGGGTGAGTACTTCCATGACAATCACAAAGAGGTAGGAAGACAGAGGGTCACCTTGTCTCAACCCCTTCTTCCCCATAATAAAACCTGTGGCTTCCCCATTAATACTCAAGGAGTAATTAGCTGTGGAAATGCATGCCTTGATCCAAGTGATCATTTGGGGGTGAAAATTCATGGAGGTAAGAGTGGCCCAAAGGAAATCCCAATTGACATTATCATATGCTTTCATGATATCAACTTTCAATGCACACCTAGGGGAAGCAAAACCCTTGTGATAGTCCCTCATAAGCTCCTGAGTGAGAAATATATTATCAGCAATTCTTCTCCCTTTCACAAATCCTGATTGGACAGGATCAATTAGGTGGGGGAGGACAGTTTGGACCCTTTTGGCGGGAATCTTTGCAATACACTTGTAAATAGTGTTTTTTTTTTTTTTTTTGGGGTAAATAAACTTGAAATAAAAAGAGGCTAACCGAATATACAGCCTACAAGGGGCATACCCCAGGAGGACAAAAGAAAAGAAAAAAACAACAAAAGAAAGAAAATAAACTTACGCTAACTGGCTACAAGGAGCTAATAAGAAATAACCTGAATGTTTCCTAAACTTCTAGAGAGATGATTAGGAAACAAACAATAATTAATTTTTTTTTTGGATAAATAACAATAATTAATTGAAGTACTACACTAGTCTAATAGCTTTGTAAGAAGGTGAGAACAGCAGCTGCAAATAGCAGGATGCAGTAGCAATGATATGGATCTGTCCAGGACTTCAAGGTAACAAGCTGATGTAGGACCGTGTACCACAGCAACAAGGAGTATGATTTCCATTAACAAGGAGTGCAGTAGCAGCACAGAGAGCACTTATAAGGTTGTACATTAGCAGATTTGTCACCATGAGCATAGTTGAGCAATAGCACCATATGGAGGAATGTGTATCAGCAGTAAAGGCGCATCAAAACGGGAGGACGCCCCCTCCCCAAGGGGATCATACATGCCTAGGGACAACCCCCCAAGGCTAGGTTAAACAAAGTGAATAAAACACCACCCAACTCAATCAATGTCAAGCCTAACAGTCAGTACTGGGAATTATCCGACAGACGAATAAATGCCCAAATTACTACACCAGCAAATGACAGCAGTAAATCAGTGGTATACTACATTGTATCAGTATTAAACTACAGCATAGAGTAGCTGGGCTGCAGCAGCTGTAAAATAATCACTTGCATTTGTAGAGACCCGTGGGTGCAGCAGTAAAGGGTTCACAGCAGCTAGGATTGTAATACAAGAAGCACATAGCACAATACAGTGGAGCAATATCCAGCAGCAATTGTAAATAGTGTTGCAACATGAAATGGGTCTATAATCCCCCGCCTTGGTGGGATTAGGAACTTTAGGAACAAGTGCAATACTTGTTGAGTTTGCCTTAGTAAGGAGTTTTCTAGATCTGAAGAAACTCCTAACTGCAGAAGTCACCTCTTTACCCACAACACTCCAAGACTTTTGAAAGAACCCTGCATTATACCCATCACGGCCAGGGGCCTTGTTGGGGTTGAGGGACAATAATGTATCTTTGATCTCCTGGTTAGAGATTTCAGAGATCATGGTGTCCCTTTGGTTGTCTGAGAGTTTGGTTACAACCAACTGATTAACTCTAGAGGATCCAGAGAAATCAGTTAGATGAGCAGTACCCAGAAGGGAGGTGTAGAACTCAATAAAGGATTGCTTAATCTCATCAGGATCATGGGTTATAGAACCATTTGAGAGAACTAGACTTGTGATTTTATTCCTATTCCTGTTGTTGTTAATGGACTTGAAAAAATAGGATGAACATTGGTCTCCCAGCTTGAGCCATTGAATTCTAGATTTTTGCTTATCAAAACTTTCCTCAGCTCTGGCCAAGACAAGATACTGCTTACACAAATTTCTCTCAAGAGTCTGCTTAGCAGAATCCGTGGGATCCTGCCCAAGACTACTCTGAATTTGGTCAAGTTGTTGCCTCACAACATTTGTTCTTTGGGAGATATCACTAAACTCCTTAGTGTTCAATCTCTTCAGCTCAAACTGGAGAAGTCTGAGCTTCTCGCAAACAACATACATAGGATTACCTATTATAACCTTTCTCCAAATTTTCTGGACAATAGATAGAAAGTTAGGATGTTCAGCCAGAAAGTTGAAGAACTTAAAGGGTTTGTGAGTTTTCTTGGTTTCAGGGTTTTTTTTTTTTTTTTTTGGGTAATTTAGCTTGAAATTAAAAGGGGTTAAGCGAATGTACAGCCTACAAGGGGCATACCCCAGGGAGGACAAAACAAAATAAAGAAAAAGAAAGAAAAAATTGCGTACCCCCGGCACAACCGCCGAGGGGAATATGAAATCCAGCACAACCCGCTAGGATAGGGATACATATGATTTAAAACAAAAATTAAGACCAAAATTGAACCTTTCAATATTTGATTTTCGTTGCACCAGCAACCCATGTTCGTGGGCCCCAAATACATTTAATATGTTGCGTGTGACTCACCCAAGGAGTCACATTTTCAATACCTGCACCACGTACAGCTTTAAAGCAATATTTATTTCACCCGAAAAAGGCTGTATGGGCCCACCACATGGGCATCACGTGAATTGGTTTTACACCTAAAGCCAAGTTTGGACCGAAATCCAATACATTTAACCAGCCATCCCACTTTTTTTTTTTTGGGTAAATAAGCTTGAAATTAAAAGAGGCTAAGCGAATGTACAGCCTACAAGGGGCATACCCCAGGGAGGACAAAGAAAAGAAAAAGGAAAAGAGAATTGCGTGAAATAAAAGGGATGGCCACAAGGGCTACATGAGGGTAAGTAGGGTAAAGTACAAGATACGCAAATATAAACTAATCAACTGATGCAGTGACAGTGAAGAAAAGTGCGTGGTCCCGGCACAACCCGCCGGGGAGGGAAAATAGGAAACCAACTCATCCCGTTGGAATAGGCCTTGGAGTAGCATGGCAAATGATACTTGATGACTGAATAGGACTTGGAGTAGCATGGCAAATGATACTTGATGCTTGGGGAGGTACTTGGGATACTTGATGCTTGAAGCTTGCTTATGGAACTTGATGCTTGGGGTGGGACTTGTGAAAGTGGTTTGATGGAATTTGAGCAGCATAACGGCTGCTTTTTACAATCCCAGAGAATCAGATGTCTGCCCAGAGATTGGCAGCCCAAAAATACAGAGTTGTAGGGAGGAAATGCCCCCTCCCAGAAGGGACTAATACACGCTATGGGACAGCCCCCCAAAGCTAGGCAAGAGATTTCAACATTGTGGATGCTGATCAGACACACAGCAGTCCAGATGAAACTAAACAACTTAAGGTAAATAACCTATCATGTCCACTGGATTTCTGGAAAATTGGGCAGCATCTCCTTTGTAACAGGTACGTAACACAGCAGGTTCTCAACAAAGTTCAATTGCAAGCAAGTAAAAATGCAGGTTGCAACAACCCTTGCAACCCACCTAATAAGCATAATCCAGATACAAGTAAACAAGAATCTATAGCAACAACCCTTGCCATAGATTAACATAATAACATGAAAGTTCAATTGCAAGCAAGTAAAAATGCAGGTTGCAACAACCCTTGCAACCCACCTAATAAGCATAATCCAGATACAAGTAAACAAGAATCTATAGCAACAACCCTTGCCATAGATTAACATAAAGTTCAAGTAGATTGTACGGTTACCTGGAGTATTAGCAAGCTCCATCAATGGCAGCAGTAGCAAAACGAGTCCAGCAGTGGTAAACATTCCATACTGCAGCAGCTAAACAGATCCTGGAGTATTAGCAAGCTCCATCAACCTTTGTTCCTTGCTGGAGAATTAGCAAGCTCCATCAATGGCAGCAGTAGCAGCTCAACAGTGATGACCGCAGCAGCAGAGAATAGGATGAGGGCAGCAGTTGCAGCAGTAAAACAGATCCAAAAAATGCAGCAGCAGCAATACAGAGCAGCAATAGCAGTGGCTGCAGAGAAACTTCCCAAGTGGGAGATTAAATTCACAATCCAAAACCTGCATCATAAGCCAATTGTAGTCAATATGGGATAAACTTTTAATCACACATCCCACTTTTACGTGAACAAAAACAAAATGCTTTGCCTTTTGTCAGTCCCGAATGGACTGTTGGATTGAAATTGGGAACAACCCCTCCTTTATTGGGAATAACCCCACCAGCATGATGTGTGTACCCATGCTTTCTTTTGTAAAAATATGTGGGGTGCATCAATTCTTGAGTAACTTTGGATGTTGGGCCGAATAATCTTCTGCCAAAGCAATAGCAATTACACCCATTTGAACCGAATAATACCCTATGCGTGTACTGGTAGAGAAAAGGACTGTGGTTGGTGCACGCCTCCCATTGCTGCCAAAAAAGGAAGGCCATGCTCCTTTTGAGGACCACACTTTGCTGGAAATGTGCAAAAGCACATATTGAACGCCCACTTGCTAGTTTGGTAAGAGAGTGGGGTACAGTACAGGTAGTAACGCCCACTTGCTTGGAAGAGAGTGGGGTACACTCTCTTCATCTCCCATTGATTTCCAGATGAGCACCGGAAAACAACTTGCACGGACCATGCCCGAGAACCAACTGTCAAAAAACCCCAAAACAGCCGCAAAACAGTAGAGAGTCCATCTCCCCAACCGGTTGATCATCCCTACGCCAGAATCCAATATGGAATTACCACGCCGCTGTGACATCTCGACACCTAACGGACATGAACTGATACGAAGAGGATGATCAAACCAAAGGAAGCCGAACCTGGAACTGTAAAGCACCCGAGTGGTGTTTTCTGACAGAGCATGAACTCAGACCACTGTTGTTGGTGTTGATTGATTTGAAAAACCCAAATGCACAAAGGAGCGTGCATAGGGCTCTCTTCTCCTCTACTGGAAAATTTGTACCCAGCTCCCACATGGGTGTGAAGATATGCATAACCAATAATAATAACAACATTTCTGGAACCACTTTTGTACTCCAAAATTGCAGAAAATGAAGTAATCAGATCCAAAACGAGTACCTCCAAATGGAGCGGGAAAGAGACTCGCCTGGCCTTTTATCTCAACCCACAAGGATGATGAAACCCATGGAACGTCTCCACCACAGATGCAAAAAGAACCGAGGACCAGGTAACAGGTTTACAGATATCCGATCATGCAACATTGATTTCCAGTAGTAGCAAGGGCTGTTGCAAACAACTAAAAATCAACTCAGTACAAGGGCTGTTGTACTGATCATCACCTGATGTACAAGAGCTGTTGTACAGTGCAAGAGTGATGATAGTGGTGCATGATCATCTGTAAAAGAGACACTGGTAGAGTTAACACCATCGAATTGATGGGTGGACTTCTACTTTTGCAGGGGATGAAGATGAACCCCAGCCGAAACCAAACTTGTGAGTGAGAGTAGGTGATAGGACATAAGCCAACAATCAGAAGATTGAGGCAAGATCTGAAAAAATTTGAGTAGGGGGAGTGCATTCTCTCTCTATTTCTAGAGACAGAAGCTCTCAACCCCTTTTTTATTCTTGGTTTCAGGGTTGAGGAACACTATGGCTGGAGAGTGATCAGATACACTAGGAGAGGGAAAATGAGCATTAGAACAAGTGAGAGACTTGAGCCAATACTCGTTGACAAGAACTCTATCAATTTTAGTGGTTACAAACTGGAGAGGGGCCTGTTTATTGGCCCAAGTGAACTGACATCCAGTATACTTAATGTAAGGACCCGTGTTTTTATATCTTTTTCCTAAAATAATGTTGGGGTAATGTGAGAAAATGTGATATATGCATAAGTGATGAGGTGAAGTGTAATATAAGTGGAATGGGGTTAAATTGATTTACACAAGCCACTTTGGGGCTTGGGGTGTAATTGTCCCTATGTAGTTATGTGTGTGTATAGAGAGGGATATATCATCTTCCTCTTCTACAAAAAATCAGCCCTTCCTCCTCCTCTCCTGCTCCTTTGAGCTCAAATTACTCCCTCATCATCAAACTTCTTCACAAATTGACCAAAGATTCATCATCTACGCGTGTTTGGGAGCTCGAAGTACCATCTTTTCGCACCGGGAGGGCCAAAAACGGGATTGCTCAAATTGGGGATCTAGAAATTCGTTTTTGGATTGAGCTAGAGCAAGTCTTCACTTGAGGTAGGGAAATATCCAACTATTTTAAGTGTTATTTTAAGTGTAAATGTGGTGTGTGTGTGTGTATGTAGACTCTTGGTTGATTCATAAGCTTGTGTCTTGTGTATTTCATTGATAAACTCTTGTTTTGTTCCCAAATTGAGCTATTGCATGCTATCCCTTGGTTGATGAGTGATTCCTCACTCAATTTGATTGCTACTTGGTCTTAATCTTGCACCAATTTCATGTATTGGCTTGTGATTTGAGGGAACCCATTTGGAATCCCATTTTTCATCCAAATCTTTGGGTAAATGCTTGATTTTTGTTGATTGATGTTTCCTTGATCAAATTGAGTGTTAAATTGTCATTCTCCTTCCAATTCCATTGATTTTTGGCTTTGGAATCATTCAATTTGGAGTTGTGTAGCAAAATCCCCAAAAATTCCATTTTCTGCACTTTTTCGGGTTGCTCTCTGGAAAACCCGCCCGGGCGGGATTTTTGGCCGCCTGGGCGGTTTTGACAGCTTCATGGGCGGTTCTTCTTATGTTGTTTTGGCCCACCCCCAAGCACTTGTTTGGTCCTTAAACATGTTTATCACTTATATTAGGACTTTTTCTACCTTAGCAACACTTTGGTACTCTTTGATATTGAGGGATGAATGATGACACTTGTTTTGCGATTAAAGATGAGTTTCGTGAGGACACGGTTCACACATTGGTGTTTTGCGCGCACTAGGGACGAGTAGAGAGTCCGGGACACATGGAAAAGGTTGAGTGTTATGTGAGTCACATGGGACATCTAGTTGGGACTATGTATTGATAAGTGATAATGTGATTATGAAATGATTGGCACGGGGCCCAAAAAGGGTATGCCCGGAGTGGCACGGGGCCCAAAAAGGGTATGCCTGGAATGGCACGGGGCCCGAAAAGGGTATGCCCGGAATGGCACGGGGGCCTATATGGCATGCCTGGAACATAATGGAATGATTAAGAGGAATGAGATACATATGGTAAACGTGTAGGACACTTGTGGTGTGTCGGGTACGAGTCGGGCATAAGTTAAGCACGAGAGACGATAGTAGATGGAATCCAATAGCCTTGTGTTGTTTTCAAGTCCTTAAACCTTAAAACACTCACTCAATTCTTGTTTCATGATTCATGTTTCCTTGTCTATTGCTCATGTACGTTTCATTTCACTTAAAATTTTTAGATATTTCTCTACTGGGCTGGTGTAGCTCAACCTACAATATTTTCAGGTACCCATCAAGGACTATGATCATGGAGTGCTTGGAGTGCTTGCATGCATTATTTTTGAAAGGCTCATGGAAGAGTTATATCATCATCTTAGAAGTAGTGTTTTTGTCAAGATGATTTTGTAACTTATTTACGTTTTCTCTTTTGACGATGGATTGTAAACTCACTTAAAACTTATGTATGTGTATATTTGGGGCTTGGGTGCCCGTAGACTTTAATGTATTATGTTGTTGACTTGACTTTTCTATTTGGACTTTAATGTGGCCGTGGACGTGTTGACCGTCCACGTGGATTTTATTAATGGATATTCTTTTATAATTTGGAGGGCGTGACACTTAGGATCTTCAAGTTCATTGGAGACAATACATTGGTTGAATTCCTCCATATGAGGAGGCCAATGATGATCACCTCCAAACTTCTCAAACTGAAATCTGGGGGCATTGAAATCCCCTAAGATGATCCAAGAATCAAAGCATTTCCAATTGTTTTTTTGGGTAAATAAGCATGAAATAGAAAAAGGCTAAGCGGATATACAGCCTACAAGGGGCATACCCCAGGAGGACAAAAGGAAAACAAAGAATGGAAACAAAAGAAAAGAAACAAAAGGATGGCCAACAAGGCTACAATGGGGCTACAATGGGGATAAGGAGAACTAAATAAGAACTAAATTAGAACTAGTTACAAAACTATAAACTAAATGTTTCTAAGCCATCTAAGTAGATGGGGGAGAAACATCCAAAAGTGAGTATATCTGGAGCAGCATCAAGAACCAACTGGTCATGAACCTGCTTGATCATAAACCTAGATGCTTGGGACTTGCACATGAGACTTGAGACTTGAATCTTTAAACTGAGAGTAAGCCTTGGAGTAACTTGGGATGAACTTGAAGTATTGAGTCTGCTTGATCATAAACCTAGATGCTTGAGACTTGAACATAAGGCTTGAAACTTGAATCATGAAACTGAGAGTAAGACCTTGGAGTAACTTGGGATGAACTTGAGAGTGTTGAGCCTGATAAAGTAACAGGCAAGAGTAGGGAGGAAAGGCTCCCTCCCAGAAGGGACTAAAACTTGCCATGGGACAGCCCCCCTTGGCTAGGCCAGGAATCTCAACATCGTGGATGCTGATCAGACACACAACAGTCCAGATGATACCAACCTACTCTAATCAGTCACACAATAGTCCAAAAGTGCAACATTAGCACCGTATATCAATATAGCATTGTGGCAGCAGTAAAGTGCAAACTATTGAACAAATTTAATCTAACAAAGAACAAATATGTTGATTGCAACAACCCTTGCAACAACCATATTGCAACAACCCTTGCAATATTGAACAAAAATTTGCAGTATGGATAGCAGTAGCAGAGAGATTGCAACAACCCTTGCAACCCTCAAACAACAAAATATGCAAAATTAAACAGAAGCAGGTTGCAACAGCCCTTGCAACCCATAACCAACAAAATATACAGTACATCAAATGAAAAGGATAAGGAGAACCTATTAACAACCGCAGCAGTATCCAACAGCAATGAATCTGCCAAAGTATCCAGCAGCAGTGAATCTGCACAAGTGGCATTAGTACAAAACATAGTGTTCATGAATTAAGATCCCATTTCCTGAGGAGCCATTGGGATTGATGTCCTTGAGAAGTTCCTTTAGGGACATCAGCCTATGTCTCATCATAGAATAGATCTTGTGGACTACAACTTGCTCAGTACAAAACACATTTTGAAATTTCCTTTGGTTCCTTTCAATCCACAAATGATATATGGAAGTGGTAAAAGCAAGTTTAATTATGAGAGTTTTAAGTGATCTCCCCTTGATGGAGGATATAAAAGATATCCAGCTGGTCCAGGGTTTGGAAGGCCAAGCCTCATTTAGAAGTTCAGTAATTTGGGACCAAACCTGTGATGTGTAAGGACAGTTAAAAAATAAATGATCATGACTCTCATGTCCCTGACAGAAACTGCAGCATGAGTGAGATTTGGTGCCAAAAGTGACTAGTCTATCCTCAGTGTATAATCTATTTTGAATTGCCACCCAAACTATAAGACTGCACTTGGGTATGTGTCCAGAGAACCACAAACAATTATGCCATTGAACTTGGGGGAATTGTGTTCTCAAGTAATTCCACAAGGATGCAATGCTAAACTGACCATTAGGAGTGAGCATCCGCTTATGAGAGTCATCAATCCCATTAGGTTCAGGGAGGGTAGACATGCTGGATCTGATTTCATTGAGTTCAAGAGTTTGTGTAATGGGAAAATCCCATTGGGAATTTCTAATAATTGCTGAAACTCTTGAATCACTGGGGAGTCCTGAGTCATAGAGTACTCTAGAACCAAACTTCTCAGCAAGAGGGCCAAGAGGGTGCCAATTATCATACCATAGAGAAGCACTTTGTCCATTGCCAATGGGTCTAAGATTAAGTAATTTCCTCCAAACCCATGATGGATTACTAGGCATTTTTACTTCCCAAAAGCTTTTCTTTTTTAATAAGTAGGATTTCACCCATTGGCACCACATGGACTGCTCTCCACCTGAAATAAGGAACCAAATGTGCTTAGAGATGGCAGCCTTATTCCAGATGTGCATTGATTTAAATCCCAACCCCCCCTCATGCCGAGGTGAGCAAAGTTGCTCCCAGGATACCTTGGCACCAGTCTTTTTTAAATCCAGGCCAGACCAAAAGAAAGCTCTAAGGATTGATTCCACTTCCTTGATAACCTTTTTGGGAAACTGTACAATCAACCCAAGAAAGCAGGTAACATTAGCTAGCATGGAGCTCCTCCCTCAGGCGATTTGGGCGATCAGGAAGTTCTTCTTCTTCCCTGTGAAACCCTAAGAGACCCGCAGCCCTCTATCCTCCGTAACCCTTCTCTCTCCTCTATAACCCGTTCCCTCTCTCACTCCACTCCACCACCACCGAAAACCCATCACCACCGTACCCTCGTACCACACCACCGTAATCCACCTCTCCCGCACTCATCCTAACCGAACCTCTCCCCTTCGACCAAAACCCTCAGTTCTCTCCCTTATCCCTAACCCGTAGACCACTATAACCACAGGGGCTGTCGAATTTCAAGGGTGTTTGGATTTTCTGGGTTTATTCATCAAAGTTCAGAGGTATCAGACGATTTGCGATGGCGAAGTGCGGTTTGCAGCCGTTTGAAACATAGTTCGTCACACCTTAGGGTTTCAGCCATGGGGGTCTCGTCTGATACTGCGAAGCTGCGTGATGGCTCGTCTCCCATGGAGAATCTCGGATGCAAACCAGGAGAAACCCTAGCTAGGGAAGAAGATGGTTCTACGGGTGCCTTTGATCTGGGAACCAAAGCTGTTGACTCCTATGTTGTTCGTAGGAAGCATTTGGGTTCTACACTAAACAACTCAGATACAGCAACAACAGGTAATCCTATCCACAGTAAGCTATTGATACCAGGTGTGGTGTACACTACACCCACAAAGTTCACACCATTCAAACCCCTTGACCTCTACCCACAACAGCAGAAATCCTCTAATTGTGATGAAGAAGCCTCCATCACCAACAGTAATGGAACCTTACAAACACCGAGCGATGCTCGCAGTAACTCAATGTCCGAACCAAGCAAACGCCTTGAAACCCTATACCCTTCTTTTGGCCCCCCCAGGCTGGATGAGGATCGGTTAGAGGGGAAGGAGAGGATAACTTATCTGGTCAAAGCTATTGAGGAAGAGATGCAAAAGGCCGGAACGAAGGTTGATTGTTCTGAACTTACATCCCAACTTAATCTGCTTCGAGCTGAGGAAAGCAATACAGTAGGAGCATCTTCAAACGCAACTGCAGGTAAATCTCTGAAAATAGGATTTCATCAACCCATCTCTCCTGGCCAAGCACCAGTGATACCAACTAGTGAACCAGATTCTCAGAGCAAGGATATTTCCAATAATCATCCCATTGACCACAAGACCACCCAGCCATCTAAACCCAAGGATTGGGCTACTTTGTTTCACAAACAAAGTCGCTCAAAGACCATGAAGCTGAATCACTACCCTGATCTACAGAAGGGGGAGGATGCTGTTGTTATACTGGAGGACTCTCATATTAATGATAGGAATTGGAATAATTGTTTGGTGGGTTACTTTTTAGATGGGAGAATGGCTTTCCCCTTACTGAGTGCTACAGCTAGGAGCATTTGGAAGGACTTTGGGAGGATCAAGATTAAACAAGTGGGGGCCTGTTTCTTCTTTGAGTTCCAAGATGAGGAGACTAAAATCAAAGTTCTCGAGGGAGGACCTTATTTTTTCTCCAGGAGGTACCTGGTTCTTAAGGACTGGCATCGTATGCTAGTTCCTTCCCCTGAACACCCATCGTCCATCCCAGCCTGGGTTAAAATCCACAAACTCCCTTTGGAATGTTGGACTGAAGAGGGTTTTAGTCGCATTGCTAGCACCATAGGTAAGCCCCTGCATGTGGACATAGCCACTGCCCAGCAACAGAGGCTGGACTTTGCCAGGATTTGTGTTGAAATCTCAGCTGACTCTGAACTTCCAAAAGCTATCCAAGTAAGAAATGGGTGTGATTCAGTCTATGTACATATAGAATATCAATGGATTCCTCCAAAGTGCCCAAAGTGCAAAGTTTTTGGGCATGCTTGCAAACCAAAAGCTGAAACTCCTAAAACTGGTAATGATGAAACTTGGCAGCAGATTGGTAAGGCCCTTGGGGGGGGTGGAGGAACATTAGAGGCCCTCACCAAGGTGGTTCCTAATGCTACAGGGTCGGCCTTTACTATACAGCCTGATAAGGAAAGAGTTCTCATTGATGAAGATTCACCAAGTGAAGCATCAGAGGATATGGAAGTTCTTGTTCTTCCTCCTCCTACATGTAGTGAGACTATAGATGGTAGTTCTTGTTCGAATCCTTCTACTGAGGAAAACAATGAGGAGAAGGAGCCCACTACGCCCAAGGTTGTTGGTCACATTGGGGACACACCTCAAGCACGGATCCAGCAGCGTGGAAAGAGTTGTATGGATACTCATGGTAACATTCCTCCTGATCCTCCTGATGATCACAATACTTGTAAGAGTGACAAAGAGCATAACAAAGTGAGGAATAAGAAAGCAGGCAGTGGCAGCAAAGGGGGTGGTTCTAATACCCCCAAAAAAGGCAGGTAATCCTCACATCGTTTGTTTTGGCAGCGTGCTCAATTGATCTATCATCTGCCAATTTTACTCTAGTATTTTATGTCTATGTTAATTAATCCTTTGCAGTTTGGTTTTTGGAATATGAGGGGTCTAAATGATCCCCTCAAACGGAAAGAGGTTAGGTCTTTTGTTAATAAAAACAATTTGTCTGTCGTTGGCTTAATTGAGCATAAAATTAAGGAGCATAACTTCAATAGGATTGTTAGTTCCCTGATTCCATTTTGGTCGTTTGCTCACAACTACTCCAACTCTCCTAGTGGCAGAATTTGTATAGGTTGGGACCCTACTGTTGTGAATGTCACTGTCCTTGCTCAAACCAGTCAAGCTATCCACTGTGGTATCCAGTCTGTTATTGGTGACACAAATTTTACTGCCACATTTGTATATGGTTCCAATGTTTACCATGAGAGAGATGCTTTGTGGCATGACTTGAATACCTGGAATAATCCTAGCCCATGGGTTATCTTAGGTGATTTCAATGCTTTGAGGTATCCTACTGACAAGGTGGGAGGTGATCCTCACTGGCCATCCTACATGAATGATTTTGGTAAGAGTATAACCTTCAATGAACTTGAGGATCTTAAATACACTGGCTGTCATTTCACTTGGTCCAACAAGCAAGACCCTTCTCATGTTGTTGCTACTAAAATTGACAGGGTTCTTGTTAATGAGCAATGGATTAAAACGTTTTATCACTCTAATGCTCATTTCCACCCCCCTGGGATTTCTGATCACTCCCCCGCTGTTATCTCTCTGAACCCCTCCCCAAGGAATGCTAATAAGCCATTCAAGTTCTTCAATTTCCTTGCTGACCATCCTACATTTCTTATGGTTGTTCAGCAAGTATGGAGGAATGTTGTTATTGGTAATCCTATGTATGTAATAAATGAGAAACTTAGGATCCTACAAAAAGAACTCAAAAAATTGAATACCAAAGAGTTCAGTGATATTTCCTCCAGGACCTTGGCTATTAAACAACAACTTGACGCTATTCAAAAGGACCTTGGGGCAGATCCTAAAAATACCAATAACCAACTCCAGGAAAGGGTGTTGTGCAGACAATATATGTTGTTGGCTAGAGCTGAAGAGAGCTTTGCCAAGCAGAAATCTAGGGTTCAGTGGCTCAAGCTTGGGGACCAATGTACTTCCTATTTTTTCAAGTCCATCTCCCAAAATAGGAATAGAGGTAGAATCACTAGCTTGGTGCTTGGTGATAATAGTCTCACTTATGATATAGGTGAGATTAAGTCTATCTTTGTTGAGTACTATACCCAATTTGTTGGGCACCCCCCATTCAACGCATTACTCTGGTGGCTCAAGGGTCAATCAGCTTGTTAAGTCCAAACTTTCCGAGGTTCAAAAAGTCTCTATGATTTCTGAAATCTCTAACATTGAGATTAAAGAAACCTTCATGTCACTTAATCCCAATAAAGCACCTGGCCCTGATGGTTATAATGCTGGATTCTTCCAAAAAGCTTGGGAGGTTGTGGGGAATGATGTGACATCTGCTGTTAGGAATTTTTTCAGGTCTGGCAAACTCCTCACTAAAGCTAACTCTACCAGCGTCGCACTTGTCCCTAAGATTCCCAATCCCTCGAAAGTTGGGGACTACAGGCCAATCTCCTGTTGTAATACCATTTACAAATGCATAGCTAAAATCTTATCTAAGAGAATCCAGGTTGCATTACCCCATCTCATTGATCCTGTTCAGTCTGGTTTTGTTCAGGGTAGGAGGATAACAGATAACATCTTCCTTACTCAGGAAATTATGAGGGATTACCATAAGCATTCCTCCTCTCCTAGGTGTGCGCTTAAAGTTGACATTATGAAAGCCTATGACAATGTTAGATGGAACTTCTTGTGGGATATTCTTGAATCAATGAATTTTCATCCCCAAATGATTCAATGGATCAAAGCTTGTGTTACAACAGCTAACTACTCTTTAAGCATTAACGGTGAGCCCTCTGGTTTCATCATTGGCAGAAAGGGCCTGAGGCAAGGCGACCCCTTGTCCTCTTACCTCTTTGTCATTGTTATGGAAGTTCTTACTCAGATACTTAAAGAGAAGTCCCTCAATCCCAATTTCCATTTCCATTGGAGATGTGAGAAGACCAAGATGATCAACCTCTGCTTTGCAGATGATCTCATGATTTTTTGCAAAGGAGAGGTGAGTTCTATTAAGTGCATTAAGGATGCTCTTGCGGAGTTTGAGGCCCTCTCTGGACTCTCTCCCAGTCCTGGCAAAAGTAACATTTTCTTCTCCGGAGTTCCCTCCTCAATTAAAGCTGCCATTATCGATTATCTTGGTTTTAATGAGGGCTCCCTTCCTGTTAGGTACCTGGGGGTCCCTCTCATCTCCACTAAACTCAAATATACAGATTGCAAGGCTCTCATTGATAGAATCACTAATCGTACCAAATCTTGGACCAACAAGTACTTATCCTATGCTGGGAGAGTACAACTTGTGAAATCTGTCCTTTTCTCCATGCAGACGTATTGGTCCTCTATATTCATTCTCCCTAAGAAGGTCATTAAAGAAGTTGAATCTATTCTTAGATCCTTCTTCTGGACTGGTTCTGATCTTAGAAGCACTGGGGCTAAAATATCTTGGGAGCAACTGTGCTCCCCCAAGAAAGAGGGAGGCCTGGGCTTTAAATCTCTCCAAGTGTGGAACAAGGCTGCAATGTCTAAGCATATTTGGTACCTTGTCTCTGGGGGTGAGCAATCTATGTGGTGCCAATGGGTGAAATCGTACTTACTCAAAGGTAGATGTTTTTGGAAAATTAAAATCCCCAACAGCCCTTCTTGGACGTGGAGGAAGTTGCTACAACTTCGTCCCCTCATCCAATTATACATTCAGTATAAAATTGGGGATGGATCTAACACCTTCCTTTGGCATGACAATTGGCACCCTCTGGGCCCCTTAGCTGCAAAATTTGGCAGTCGCATCATTTATGACTCTGGCATATCTGATGACGCCACCGTGTCCGCCATATTGAATAATAACAATCAATGGAAATTCCCTAGCACTCAAACTTGGGAACTGAATGAGATAAGGGATACCTTGCCTCCTATACAGAGAGACAATTCCTCCCATACTGATTCTTGTGTGTGGACTCTTGCCCATAATGGTCAATTCAATATCTCAACACTCTGGAACAAACTTAGATCTCATTTTCCACCTGTTGCATGGAGCCCTATAATTTGGTTTCCTTCATATATTCCTAAGTGTAGCCTCATAAGTTGGATTGCCATCCAGTACAGGTTGACCACCGGGGATAGATTGGTCCAATTTGGAGTCATTGACTCCCCATGCTGTAGTTTTTGTCTGGACACGGAAACTCATGACCATCTATTCTTCAATTGTTCCTTTACTAAGCAAGTTTGGCAATCTGTGTCCCTTAAATCTCAGTTCGTATGGCAATCTCATTCTCTATCTAGTTTAATTTCACAACTCTCCAATTTTCAAGGGAAAGGTCTGAGAAGCACAATTGCCAAACTATCCTTTACTGTAACAATATACCATGTATGGATTGAAAGAAACGCAAGGAAGTTCCAAAATCTTCAGCATTCTATCCCCTCTGTTGTGGCCAGGATAAGTCTTGATATTAGGAACAGGTTGATGTCTCTCACAAAAATCCCTGTTGGACCTGCTACCTTAATGGAATCTTGGAACCTTCCTACTGATTCTAATTGAGTATTGAATTGCGGTATGTTGTAGGTAATAGATTGGCATATTCTCAAAATGAATCTCTATAATATTGATGCTTTGCTATTGTGTTGTGGTCTTTGTGTGTGTGCATTTTCCCATACTGACTACATTTGGCTATTGATGCAGGTCCTCAAACAGGGATTGGAATTTGAATTTTGTGACTCTTATCTCCCATTTGGGAAGTTTCTGTGTAGGCTCTGGAAGGTTACTTTTCCATATGGCTGTGGAGGCTCCCACATGTCCCTGTATGCAAATGAGAGAGTGACCCACTTAATATGTTCACATGGTTATTATGCTGTTTTATTGATTAGATCAATTGCCATGTATTCATACATACTTGTCTGCTATCACTTGCCCTTCATATTGGCTCGCACCTGGATTATGTCTATTATTGGGTTGCAAGGGCTGTTGCAACCCCACTTGCTTGCACTTGCTACATCATACATCTTGTTTGCACTTGATCTATGCTCACTTAGTTGGTTGAAAGGGCTGTTGCAACCTTCATTCCATTTGATTGTTTATCTGTAGCAAGTGTTCTTGCTACTGATACTTACATATTGCCACTGGCTTCTACTACTGTTTGTGTTTCATTGCTGTGACAGCTTCTGCTATAGCTCCTGCTTTGTCTTCTGTGGGGTTCTTTGCACCTCGGGGGATGCCGATTTTCAAAGGAGATGCTGCCCAAATTTCCAGAAATCATTGAGCATGCGATTACTGGGTTGTTTCAAGCTGTTGGGGCAGATTCAATGGCATTTATTGCTGCTGCCCCTGTACTGTTGCTGCTGCCCCTGTTTGCTGCAGCGAGGATGGATCTGTATTGCTGCTGATGCATTGTTTGGGACTTGTTTACTGCTGCAACTGCTGCCCCTCCACCAATCAGTGGTTCACTGCTGCTGCAGTCATCACTGTTGTGTTGCTACTGCTGCCATTGATGGAGCTTGCTAATACTCCAGGTAACCGTACAACCTACTTGAACTTTATGTTAATCTATGGCAAGGGTTGTTGCTATAGATTCTTGTTTACTTGTATATGGATTATGCTTATTAGGTGGGTTGCAAGGGTTGTTGCAACCTGCATTTTTACTTGCTTGCAATTGAACTTTCATGTTATTATGTTAATCTATGGCAAGGGTTGTTGCTATAGATTCTTGTTTACTTGTATCTGGATTATGCTTATTAGGTGGGTTGCAAGGGTTGTTGCAACCTGCATTTTTACTTGCTTGCAATTGAACTTTGTTGAGAACCTGCTGTGTTACGTACCTGTTACAAAGGAGATGCTGCCCAATTTTCCAGAAATCCAGTGGACATGATAGGTTATTTACCTTAAGTTGTTTAGTTTCATCTGGACTGCTGTGTGTCTGATCAGCATCCACAATGTTGAAATCTCTTGCCTAGCTTTGGGGGGCTGTCCCGTAGCGTGTATTAGTCCCTTCTGGGAGGGGGCATTTCCTCCCTACAACTCTGTATTTTTGGGCTGCCAATCTCCGGGCAGACATCTGATTCTCTGGGATTGTAAAAAGCAGTCGTTATGCTGCTCAAATTCCATCAAACCACTTTCACAAGTCCCACCCCAAGCATCAAGTTCCATAAGCAAGCTTCAAGCATCAAGTATCCCAAGTACCTCCCCAAGCATCAAGTATCATTTGCCATGCTACTCCAAGTCCTATTCAGTCATCAAGTATCATTTGCCATGCTACTCCAAGGCCTATTCCAACGGGATGAGTTGGTTTCCTATCTTCCCTCCCCGGCGGGTTGTGCCGGGACCACGCACTTTTCTTCACTGTCACTGCATCAGTTCATTAGTTTATATTTGCGTATCTTGTACTTTACCCTACTTACCCTCATGTAGCCCTTGTGGCCATCCCTTTTATTTCACGCAATTCTATTTTCCTTTTTCTTTTCTTTGTCCTCCCTGGGGTATGCCCCTTGTAGGCTGTACATTCGCTTAGCCTCTTTTAATTTCAAGCTTATTTACCCAAAAAAAAAAAAAAAAAACCCTTTTGGGAAGTATAAAAATAGATGACCAATACGTTTGCATAGAGAAGAGTATACTCTTGATGAGTTGCATTCTACCTGCATATGTAAGGTCTCTATTAGTCCAAGACTTAGTTTTAGAAGTGATTTTGTCAATCAAAGGTTTACAATCAATATGCTTTAATTTGGTGGAAAGGAGGGGAACACCAAGGTATTTTATAGGGAGAGAACCTTCATTAAATCCAAGTAGGGCAAGGATTTCCCCCCTGGTTGTGGTATTAACCCCAGAGAAGAAAATATTACTCTTACCAGAGCTAGGGGCAAGCCCAGATAGAGCTTCGAATTCTAACAGGGAATCTTTGATATGCTTGATGGAACTCAAATCTCCTTTATAGAAGATCATGAGGTCATCAGCAAAACAAAGATTGATTATTTTTGTTTGCTCACACCTCCAGTGATAATGAAAATCCAGAAGGTGAGCTTTCTCTTTCAAGATGCAAGTCAATGTCTCCATGACAATGACAAATAGATAGGAGGAGAGGGGATCTCCTTGGCGGAGGCCTCTTTTACCTAGTATTTGGCCAGAAGGTTCACCATTAATGTTGAGACTATAACTTGCAGTGGACACACAAGCCTGGATCCATTGAATCATTTTAGGGTGAAAATTCATGCTAGCAAGGATATCCCAGAGGAAGTCCCATCTGACATTGTCATAAGCCTTCATTATATCAACCTTTAGTGCACATCTAGAAATGGAACACCACAGTCAGCTTCTATTTCTTCAATCTCCTCAGAGGAGTCCTCAGCTTCACCAATATCAGCTGCTTCCATTATATCTCCTCCTTTACTTCCTTTTTGAGGAACAATAGGAGTTAGTTCTACACAAGATTGAGGCAACGAAGTAGAGGCTTCCACCCCTCTGGTAACAGCATCTAATGCAGTACTACCTCCTTTCCCCAATGCCAATTGCACCTGATGTTGAACGATAGGGTCCTTTTTGGAGATATGTGGCTATTTTCCAATTGTTTGCCAAGTTTCTTCTGGAATAGGTGGAACTGAGATTGGAGTGGTATTAGATTCTGGAGTAAGGGGTTTAATAGCACATGAGTGCCCGAACACCTTACACTTTAAGCACCTCTGAGGAAGCCATTGGTACTCCACTAAAACATCTACCGAACCCATTTCTGTTTGTATGTGGATGCTTGAAGGGAGATCTGAATCTGCATCAACTTCGATGCATATTCTAGCAAAATCAAATCTTTGCTGTTTGGCAGTGGCCATATCAACATGGAGGGGTTTTCCAATGGTACTTGCTATACGACTCAGGCCTTCCTCTGTCCAGAATTCAAGAGGTAGTTTATGTATTTTGACCCAAGCGGGGATTGTGGGAGGTGGGGAAGCAGATGGACTCAGCAATCTTTCCCACTCTTTGAGGACCAAATAACGCCTGGAAAAGAAGTATGGACCTCCCTCTATGACTTTATTCTTTGATTCCTCATCCTGGAACTCAAAGAAATAGCAGGGCCCAACTTGCTTGATCTTAAAATTACCATAATCCTTCCAGATTCTCCTAGCTGTTGCGCTTAGCAGAGGGAAAGCCATCTTCCCATCTAGAAAGTATCCAATGAGGCAGTGACCCCATTTTTTGTCATCTAGATGGTGTTCTTCTAACTCAACAGAGGCTTCCTTGCTTTGTTTGAGTTCAGGGAAATGGGTTAGTTTCATACCTTTGCTAGGGCCTTGGGCTTTGAAGAGGGAACTCCAATCTTTTGCCTTGGGCATGGGAGGGACATGGAGAACAGGTTCTTGAGTCGGGACATTGGAATCAAAGAAATCCCCTCGAATATCAAACTCCACTGGTACATCTGAAGCAGCGTGTAAGTCTTGGACATTATGTAGTTGATTCTCCAATTCAGTTAGTTGAACCGTGACCCCAGATTTCTTCATTTCCTCTTCGAGAGATTGGATCAACGAGGACACTCGGTCCTTGCTAATCTCACTTTGAAAGACCTCCTGAATCTTACGGCTTGGACTGGTTTTAGAAGGGCTAAGGGGGTTAAAAGATGAGGAAGGTGATTTAGGATTAGGTTTCCCTGAATCGGCAATGGGGGTTTGTACGAGGATGGGGATCTGCGAGTGGGAGTTATCCTTTCCCTGAAAAGGGTTAGGGGAATCGCAAGCAAGGTGAGAAGCTTTGTGAGAGGAAGGGTTCGTTGGATTGATGAGAGTATCAGAATCTGTGGTTGCTTGAAGAACCGATCTAGGTTTAGATCGTTGAGGGTATACGTTGGATTGAACCAAACTGTGTTTAGGTGTATAATGAAGAGCATTAGATCCGGGAGGAGTATCCTTTACCTTAGAACAGAGATCTGTGAAGGATTGCGGAGTGACTATGGAAGCCATAGAGGCTCCCGATTGTGGTGATTGTGTAAAGTTTAACTTGGTTTGAAGATCTGGAGCATTCCTTTGTTACCTCCGAACCTCATTTGAGTCGACTACCTTCAATCCAAGACCCTCAGCTATGGTGATCGAGCCGTCTCCCATAGTTAGGTCAAAATCGTAGAGAGAAGGAGGAGACTCATTTTTCTCCAATTGTTCAAATCTTGCCATAGCTCTCTTCAAATTCTAGATGGAGAAGAAGAGTGTGGGGCCCACGCCCCTTGCAATATACTTTCAGAGTAGTCCGGGTTACCATGTTGTCCGATTTTTGTAAAAATGGGCTACAGTTGTGCGTTGATAGCACAAAGCATGTGGTGCATTGATAGCACAAAGCATGTGGTCATTGTGGTGCCATCATTACAATCGGTGGGATTTTGAAGGAAGTGGGTACCACAGTTGTACTCCTCAGGTTGCCTTTATGCAACCACAGGAAAAAGCTACCCCATCGACGCAACGCTATGACGCAAAGTGGGTAGGGACGAAAAAACTATGACGCAAAGTGGGTTTTCAATGCTACCCCACCGACTGCTGTTCTTTACACCCAAAGTGGGTCCCTTCTCCCCTACAAATGGCAGTGTGCCTTTGACCTCCCATTTCACATTTGCTGCCGATTATGGCGGGCCCATCTATTACATGCCAATGGTCTATATCAGATTAAAATTTTATGGGGTTTTGCACGTGATTTGCATCTCCAAAAGAGAAATAAGGGGTATAGCTGTACTGTTTAAAAAAAAAATGGCAGTGGGCATTTGATTTCAACAGTGTGGTGGTCCCCATCTCACAAAGTTGATAATTTTGTTTTAAACATAAGTATCCCTATCCCAGCGGGTTGTGCTGGATTTTATATTTCCCGTATGGTTTCTGGATTTGGCGTGCGGTTTACACTTCAATCGTGTTGGGGTGGTGGTTCATCCTTTTAAACTATTAGAGGAGCAACTGAGAACAACGTTCATCAACAACAAAGGTTGCAGGCGACTTCGATTACCCATTGAAATCGAGTACTTTGCTGCCGGACCATGATATACTGGAAAATTTCTGGGCACAGAATAGTTCTGCTACAACTACCGAGCATGACAAGTGGGTTCACGTCTTCATGAGATGCTCTGGTAATGAGTAAGTTCTTCACATCTAAACCCAGATTAACTGCTGGCTTGTTATTGTCTATAGTTGAATGGGATTTAAGCATTTTATGCTGTGCCGAACAAACCCAGATTGACCTGAGTTTTGTTTTAAGTTCTATTGTTCTTCACGCTCTATTGTTCTTCAAGAGAGTGGGGCCCACGCCCCTTGCAAAAGTTGTTTTTTGGAAACCGGGTTTTTGTTGTCCGGTATGCATAAAAGATGGACCACAGCTGTATTGGGAGAAAATGTGTACAGCTACAAGTACACCTTTTGAACAAATATAGACCTTTGCTATTTTAGCTCTGCTTTTGAGTGGTTCTATGCTCAGTTCTCTGTTGGAAATACTGCCCATGTACGTGCAAGCTGTACCATTATAGCTCTCCTTAGGCCCTCACGTTGGATGCTTACACGTTGGTCAAAAGCACTTGGGTACCAAGCTTTATTATACAGTCTTTCTATCAGACTAATATGGTTGTTTGTAGCCACAGATTAATATAGTATTTTACTGCTTTAGGCTTTATTTTACCTATCCCAGCGGGCTGTGCTGGACTTTCTATTCTCCCACCCCGACGGGTTGTGTTGGGGAATACGCAATTTTTCTTTTCTTTTCTTTTCTTTTCTTTTCTTTTCTTTGTTTTGTCCCTGGGGTATGCCCCTTGTAGGTTGTACATTCGCTTAACCCCTTTTAATTTCAAGCTAAATTACCCAAAAAAAAAAAAAGCTTTTTTTTTTGGGTAAAAAAAAGCTTGAAATAGAAAAAAGGCTAACCGGATATACAGCCTACAAGGGGCATACCCCAGGAGGACAAAAGAAAGAAAAGAAACAAAAGAAATGGGGAGGCCAAACTTGGCAACATGGGGGACCCTAAAAGTAAGGGGGATATCGCAACAAGAAGTAATAGGGAGATGGAAGAGAAACACTCAAAATGAATCTAAATGATTGACGTTGAGGCTTGACATTGAAGCTAGAGTAAAGCAATAGGCTTGACTTGGAACTACAAATAAGACTTGGTGCTTGCTTGAACATAAGAATTGGTGCTTGAAGCTTGAACCTTGAACTTGAAGCATGAACATGAAAATTGGAATAGGACCTTGGAAAGGATATGGTCCTATGTTACACTGGAAAAGGGTACAACAGTACCACATTGGGAGGAAGCCCCCTCCCTGAAAGGGATCATACAGTGCCAGGGACATCCCCCCATGGCTAGGCCCAATCTCAGACAACAACACCTCGATTCTAGAAATTTACAATCTAACGGCGACATAAAAACGAAAGCAGCAGCAGTAGAATGATGCAGCAGCAGCAGTATACAGCAGCTGCAGAACAATCTAACATTTGTTGTGCAATAAACCACAATGAAAAGGGAGGACGCCCCCTCCCGAAGGGGATCAAACTTGCCAAGGACATCCCCTCGAGGCTAGGCAATCAAATGTGAGCATTCGCTCATCTAAATCAGGCATGGAGTAGCTTAGGGTTCTAAAGCAGCAGTATACAGTACATAGAGAAACAATCAATCAAAAGTAACAACAATCAAGAGTAACAACAGCGGATTGCAACAACACTTGCAACCCGAATAATAACAAGAGTAACAACAGGATAATAGTAGCAGTGGATTGCAACAACCCTTGCAACCCGAATAATAACAAGAGTAAAAACAGGATACAATAGTAGCATCAGATTGCAACAACCCTTGCAACCCGAATAATAACAAGAGTAAAACAGGAATAGTAGCAGCGGATTGCAACAGCCCTTGCAATCCGAAAATCCAAAATGAAGTACAGCCACTTACACTGAAAGCAATACTAGTCCTTCACACAAATTTGATCTTCTCCCTGGGACGGAGCACGCTTCACATATTCAAAACAGAACCGGCAGCAGCAAAACAGGTCCAGCAATGGCAAAACATTGCTCACTGCAGCAGCAAAACAGATCCTGCAGTGGCAAAACATAACCAGCAGCAAAGGGTGCACACATGCAGTAAAGAGATGCATAGACAGTGAGATGGGTATGCAAACAACAAAGAGATGCATAGACAGTTTATTGGTAGCAAGTTCAATGCATAGACAGAATTATTGTATTGCAGTAAAACAAAGAGTGCTAAATATGGTCAAAATCAGCTCAACTCTAAATAGTTAAGAAAGACAGATTCAATCAATTCCCCACTTAGTTAACAACCACTGAGATTGAGGCCCTTGAGGAACGTTACCTAAGGACATCAACTTGCATCTTACAATTGAATGAATTTTGCCAACCATGCCTGGTCCTGAGCAAGATACATTCTGGAATTTGCGAACATTTCTTTCAAGCCAAATATGATAGACTGTAACCGTGAATACAAGCTTGGTGATCAGATTTTTAAGTGTTTTACCTCTGAGATTTTTTTTTTGGGTAAAAGAAGCTTGAAATAAAAAGGGGCTAACCGAATTTACAGCCTACAAGGGGCATACCCCAGGAGGACAAAAAACAACAAAAGAAAGGAAAAGTAGGGAACAATATAAAATAGGAGACCTACGCCAACTGGCTACAATATCTAAGAGTAAGTAATTTGAATGTTTCCTAACCTTCTAACAAGATGATAAGGAAACATACAACAAAATGATCAAATTTGAGATTCAGTATCTGAAGCTTGTCAAGTAGATTATAGCAGAAGAGCCCGTGAACTAGCAGCATAGATGAAGATTTGACACCATGAGATCAGCAGACAATGATGCAGCAGCAGCAAAACGAGTAACACAAACTGTTTGTATCACAGTAGAAATGGGTAATACAGCAGCAGTAAGGACTTGAGGCTTGAATCGGACCACTGCAGTAGTAAACATGACTAGTCTGTCTCCAGTATATAGTCTATTATGGATCGCAAGCCATGTAATCAAGCTACATTTTGGGATGTGGCCGGGAAACCAAATGCTAGAATGCCAGGTAACCTTGGGAAAGTGTGTTCTAAGCTCATCCCAGAAGGAGGAAATGGTGAATTTTCCATTAGCATTAAGGAGCCATCTGTGGTGATCCTCAATGTCATGATTTGGACTAGGTAAGGAACTCATAGCAACCCTGATCTCATTGAGCTCAAAGGTCTGGGTAATGGGGATACACCATCTTGAATTTCTAATAACCGCGTCCACTGTGGCATCTTTGGTGAGTCCAGAATCATAAATAACTCTAGGACCAAATTTAAGGGCAAGGGGCCCAATAGGATGCCAATTGTCAAACCACAATGAGGTGGATCTGCCATTGCCAATGGTGACTTTAACATGGGGTTGGACAAAAGGCCTTAGATTGAGAAGCTTTCTCCATACCCAAGAGGGAGAACTAGGCATTTTAACATCCCAGAAGTTTCTCCCCTTGAGTAAATATGATTTGACCCATTGGCACCACATAGATTGTTCCCCACCAGAGATAAGGAACCAAATATGTTTAGCAATAGCAGCCTTGTTCCAGACAAGAATGGATTTGAAACCTAAGCCACCCTCCTGCTTAGGGCAGCACAGGTGCTCCCATGACACTTTAGCTCCAGTCTTTTTGAGGTCAGGACCAGACCAAAGGAAAGACCTAAGTATGGATTCAACTTCCTTAATGACTTTCTTAGGAAGTATAAAGAGGGACGACCAAATAAGAAGTTTTGGGTTGAGAGCTTCTCTCTCTAGAAACTAGAGAGAGAATGCACTCCCCTCATCTCTTATCATAATTTTTACAACAAATCCAACAATTTGTTGTTGATTTAAGTCTCATCCGGTGGATTTATTCCACCTTTATCCCAGTCCGACCAAACATACTGTTTGGCTTCCAATATCAACCAGTTTATGAAGCTTCTTCAAGGGGCGGCTTCAAATCTACTCAAACAGGGGGATCTTTGTTCCCCATGGAGATCATTTTCTACAGATGGGGGTTATCCCAATCCCAAATGGGGGTTGTCCATGGTGTTTCACAAAGCATGGGTTCCTTCCTAATCGTACAATCCCCATCAGATGATGGTAACTCACAAAGCTTCAGACATGGAGATTCAGTCCACGCCAGCATGGGCAACGCTCTCCCCATCAACCGAAGAGCACCATTCGGGTGCATCACAGATTGGGGTTCGACCTCTTCAATAGTGCTGTTCTTCTTCTACAATCCAGTTCTCATCCGTTAGGTGTCTTGATGTCACGGCGGTGGGGTAATGCCATATGGATTTCTGGTTCAGTTGGGTGAAGTTCCAACCGTTTTGGAGGTTGTCCTCTCCTATTATGTGGCTAAATCGCGTGTTCTTTGGCAGAAATGGAGTTTCAAGAGGTGAGTTTCAGGAAAATGCGACTGTTATGGAGCTGGCTCTAGGGTTTCAACACCCAATACTGTGGGTTTGAGGTATTTGAATATCAATTAAACCCATTTTATTCCAGTTATCTCAGTTTTTT